>JAXQQM020079183.1:0-151770 GCA_034641835.2 Pinus albicaulis
TACTCAGAATCCCCAGTATGTGATGCAAGGGCATTAGACACTAGCCAGCAATGTAGGAGTTTTTTCCACATGTTGTGGCTAGGAGGGTTGAAAACATTCGAATTGTTACAGCTACGTCTCAATACCTTAGCTGATTGTATTATTTAGATTAATTAGAGTCATAGGAAGCCGAATAGTTCAGTTAGTCTAGCTGTCATATTTCAGTTAATTGAATTATTGTAATTATACTGTTGATTTTCCAAAACGGTCCTCACTGAGGAACCGAAGAGCCACATTGTAATATGTATAAATTATATCCTCCGGAAGTAGAAAGGGAGATCAGGGTGGAAGAATAGAGAAATTTCTGCAATAGAACTTTGTGTATTGATCAATTGCTTCTGGTTGAATAAACAAATTCAAGTCCTGTTGATTTCCAACCTGCCTGTATTCATAATCGCGGGGAATTGTTTAACTATGAAGCGATTGTGATAAGATAGTTCCGTTCCCTATCCTTGGATTCCCATAAATTGTTGGATAACCCTGCGAATTCACCATACCCGCGGGCGAGGTCTGTGTAAGGAATCCTAGTTAATATTGGTGGAATTCCCGTATAAAAGAATAACTTTGTTTCATTGTTAATTAAAGACCCGAACCGAGACTAAAACCTGAGTTAAGGTATACAAAGGAGATCATAGACCGGCGGGAACCATAGTTAATCACTGTACAAAAACCACGAGTAGTTTCCGGAGTTCCCCGCACCACTTTTGCGGAGAAGGTGGTATTTCCTTGGTGGGGAGCGATTCCATAGAGGAGTCAACACGTGGCTAATGCGAATTTCAAAAGCCGCCCTTTAAAGTGCACCTTCGCGCGTTAAAAACTGACATTGGAAGCCGAGCGAAATGCACAAGAGCTTTTGATTCAGGAGAGGGCCATCGAACAGTGACTGTTTTCCGAAGATGTGCGAAGTCTAATGAACGAGCCCGGAGGTTAATTAAGGTACGCCGCGAGCAGTTGATTGGACAATCGTTTATATATGTGGGCCCAAACCAAAGGTCTGTTGTAAAGTCATTTGGTTTAAAAGGCGGCGTATTAATATGAACTTATAACTTTGGTTATAAGGGTGGCGGGGAAATACCAAGTCAAAAATTATAATATAACATTCGAAGGTAGTGTATATGTTTGTTTTTTAATTTCTCTGAAATTGACAAATAAATTCAGAGAAAAGAAAATAGACCATGTGGAGTGAAGGACGGGGTTCATCAAGGAGAAATGTTGACTGAGCCACGTAATTGTTGACCATCCCCCCCCATTGGGCGCTGACTTTCGGCGTTGCTACGTCATTTGTGGTATCAGAGCTGTTGTCTGAAGTTGTTTGCTGACATGGTAGTCTGAGTTGGAAGAGGTGCTGGTAGAAGAAGACCTGTAGCCAACGCAGAGGTGTTGGAGATGTTGCAGAGGGTCGAGGCCAGGATGGATGCCGTGGAGCGAAGACAGACCGGAGATCCTGAAGACACCAGTGAACCTGAGGTAGAAGAAGCAAAAGAAAATGTGGAAATTCCTCCTGACATGAGGCTCCTTAGGACTGTTCTGGGGTCTCCAGTTAAGCCCAGAATTGAAGTGTCGAGTTATGTAGGGGGACTGAATCCAGAGGAGCTGGTGGATTGGATAAATGAATTGAACAAGTGCTTCAATTATGAATAGATAAGCGAAGACAAGAAGGTCAAGTTTGCAGTGACAAAGCTGAAAGGACATGCTGCACTTTGGTGGGATGGAGTGCAGGAAGAAAGGAGGAGAATTGGCAAGCAACCTATCAAGAGCTGGACCAGAATGATGGCTAAATTGAAAGGTAAATTCTTACCTAGTGATTACCAGCTGACATTGTATAGGCAAATGCAGAACCTGAGACAGAGGTTGCTGACAACAAAGGAGTACACAGAGGAATTTTACAGAGTGAGCATAAGAGCTGGGCAATTCCAAGACACACCAGAGAAGACTGCCAGATATGTGAATGGTCTCAAGCTGGAGATACAAGATGAGATTGGTCTCCTGTCTCCTAAAACAGTGGAAGAGGCCTATCAGATGGCCTTGAAAGAAAAGGAGAAACTCCTGAGAAAACAGTCTGCCAAGAAGAGAGGTACTTTCCGTGGGAAGGGAAGTCAGGGTGGTAGAGGAAAGCCTACACCCAGGAATGGAGCTGACAGTAGCTCGCCTCAGAATGCATTTACAGAGGATGATGTAAAGGGCAAAAGGGGTTCTTACAAAGGAAGAGGAAGAGGAGACAGAGGCAGAGGTCGAGAATTGAGGTGTTATAGATGTCAGCAGGTGGGACATAAGCATTATGAGTGTCCAGAGAATGTGGGTGCTGGTCCAAGAAATGTTGTTGTTGCCCAGGCTGGAGAAGAAGCGAAAATTGAAGAAGAAATTCTTCCAGAGAGGGGAGAATCCTTGGTGGTAAATAAGGTCCTGTTGAAGCAAGCTAAAGATGTCACTGAGCCTGCACAAAGGAATACTTTGTTTAGGAGCATATGCAAAGTCCAAGGGAAAAGTTGTCAGCTAGTCATTGATAGTGGCAGCACAGACAATCTGGTTTCCACTGAGGTAATAGAAAAGTTGAAGTTGAATACAAGGGAGCATCCAACTCCCTACAGGGTGTCCTAGTTGCATAAAGGGCACCAGCTGGTTGTGAAAGAACAGTGCGAGATAGAGTTGCAAATGGGAAAATACAAGGAAAAAAAAATTTGTGATGTAATGCCCATGGATGTGTGTCATATACTGTTGGGTAGACCTTGGCAGTTTGACAGAGCAGCAGTGCATGATGGCAAGAAGAAAACTTACAAGTTCTTCAAATATGGGGTACATCATACATTGATACCCATGGAAGAAGGAGAGCCATCCAGCAGAGTGATTGATCCAAAGACCTTGTTGCTGAGCAGGAAAGAATATCTGCAGTAGATAGAAGAAGAAGAGGTAAGCTTTGTTGAAAATGCAGCAAGATGATGGAGCTTAGTGAAATGAAGTCGCCTTCACTAAGTGGGCCCGCAGGAAAATTCTGGCGCAAAATCTATTTTTAGACTATGTCTATTTTTAGACATATGGAGCATGGTTCGGGGATTCCAGTTTGAGATTCTTAAAGTATGTGTCATGTTGTTAAAAATAGATGAGACTCTATTTTTGAGGTCAAAGAGGTCGAAGTCTATTTTTAGACTGCCTCTCCTTAAAACGGGGAAGTCAAATATTATTTACCCTTAATAATATTTAGACTATAAACTTCAGTTTACTCTCTTGGAGCACTTCAGTTCGAGCTACAGAAGTGGCTCATGCATCTGACAGAGGAATCACGTGGTTCCCAAGGGTTTGATGTCATCATGCATGGTTGACTTCAGTTGGACTTCAGTGGCAGAAGTTTGGAGGAGTTAATGAGACAGATAGTGGAGTTGTGTTCTGTTTATTTTAGTTGAACTAGTTGAGATTAATTTAACTAGCTAATCAATTAGTTATGAGTGGAGTGAATTAAATATTATTTAATTCATTAATTAGTAACTCATTATTCAACTCAAGAACACATCAGTTCACTACAGTGCATGATCAGTTCAGTGGAGACCAGTGAAAGAGGTAGATGAAAGGGTGGAGTTAGCTATCAGTTGTGACTATACTGTTGCTATTTGCAACACAGAGATAGGTGGAGTAAGCCCATGAGGATTGCGCAGTTCAGGCTGGTGGTTTATCTATATAAAGAGGCCATCCCATAGCATTGAAACAAGCAATAGAGGCAAGGCAATTGGCGGTGAGTTTTGAACCAGTAACCTGTTCAAAACTGAGCTAGATTGTGTGTAACTTCATGAGAAAGTACTGAGTACTTGTGAGGAGTATTGTACTGAGTTTGTTACATGATTTCTCCATTATAATATACACAATAACTGCGGGGTTTTCAGCTATAAGCTTTCCCCATACATACTGTGTTAATGTGTATGATGATTTGATGTGTTATCGCTTGATTTTATTTCCGCATGTGTGATGATACAGGTTGATCGAGTTGAGTTGAGTGGAAGAGATTATGTGTTGTGTATGAAGTTCAAATAGTATGTGACCAGGATAGTCTCGGTGGATATTTAATTATTATTCAGCAAATTTCTACAAGCTTTGCTTTAGTTTGCAAGCATAAAGTAGTTCTTACTTCTACAAATATTTCTGATTTACCAGTAGAGATACAAGAGATGTTAGATGATTACTGTGACATTGTTGTGGATGATTTACCTGATGAGCTGCCACCTGTGAGAAAGATCAGCCATCAGATATATTTTATCCCTGGTTCAAATCTGCCAAATAAGGCAGCCTACAGAATGACTCCCAAGGAAAATGAGGAAATCAGGAGACAAGTGCAGGAGTTGGTGGACAAAGGACTGATCAGAGAAATTCTGAGTCCATGTGCAGTACCAGCAGTTTTGAGCCCAAAGAAAGATGGAGGCTGGAGGATGTGTATTGATTCCAGAGAAATTAATAAGATCACAATCAGGTACAGATTCCCTTTGCTCATAATTGAAGATTTAATGGACTGTTTGAGTGGTGCTAAATATTTCTCGAAGATAGACTTAAAGAGTGGATACCATCATATCAGAATAAGAGAGGGTGATGAGTGGAAAACTGCCTTCAAAACGAATGAAGGATTGTATGAATGGATGGTAATGCCTTTTGGGTTTTCAAATGCACCAAGCACTTTTATGAGACTTATGAATGAGGTGTTGAAATAATTCATTGGTAAATTTGTGATAGTATATCTAGATGATATACTAGATTTCAGCAGAACTAAAGAAGAACATTTAAGGCATCTTAATCATGTCTTGAGGAAGCTGCACCAGGAGAAACTTCTGATAAAATTAAAGAAATTCTCATTCATGAAGAAAGAGTTGGTGTATTTTGGTTTTTTTGTTTCTACAGAAGGATTGAAGATGGACCCAGAAAAGGTTAAGGCGATTATGGAATGGCCTTCACCCAGGAGTATTTTTGAGGTAAGAAGTTTCCATGGACTTGCCAGTTTTTATAGAATGTTTATAAGGAACTTCAGTAAGATTAATGCACCCATAATTGAGACCATAAAGAAGAGCAAACAACCATTTAAGTGGACTTAAGACGAAAGAAGTTTTAAACTAAGCAAAAGATAACGGAAGCTTCTGTTTTGATTACTGCACAGTTTTCTAAACCATTTCAGATAAAATCGTTGGGTGAGGAAATGTTGAATTTGTGTTGAGTGGGGATGATGAGCTGCTACTTCCTATTTAGTGGTGGAACATTCTGAGAAAAAGTATTCCTCTTATGAGAAGGAATTCTATGCAATTGTTCAAGCACTGAAGAAGTGGAGACATTATTTGATGTCCAGGGAATTTGTATTATATTCTGACAGTCATGCTTTGCAGTATATTGTATAGCAGCCCAAGTTGAAGCATAAGCATGCTAAATGGGTTGAGTACCTCCAGAGTTTTAATTTTGTTTTGAAACATATAAGTGGCCAAGCCAATAAAGTGGCTGATGTTTTGAGTAGGAGACATTTGCTTGTTCAAGAGACTAATTTTGAGGTTGCAGGATTCAATTTTCTCAAAGAATTGTATAAAACAGATCCTGATTTTAAAGAGGCATTTGAAGCATGCGATAGCCACTGTCTTATGATTGAAGCCGGTGGTGGATTTTTTCTGCGGGAAGACTTGTTATTGAAAGAACCAATGGCCATCTGTGTGTACCAAAATGTTCCATGAGAGAAAATTTGATCAAAGAGAAGCATAGTGGTGGACTTGCTGGACACTTTGGTACTGATAAGACTTATGAGCAGCTGAGTCATTTCTATTACTGGCCCAAGATGAGAGCAGAATTGGATAAGTTTGGGAAGAATTGCAAAATCTGTCAGTATGCTAAAGGAAGGAGCCAGAATGCAGGATTGTACACTCCCTTGCCTATTCCAGACAGGCCTTGGGACATGGTGAGTATGGATTTCGTTCTAGGATTGCCGAAGACTCAGAGAGGGAATGATGCAGTCTTTGTTGTGGTGGACAGATTCTCCAAAATGGCACATTTTATTCCATGTTATAAAACTAGTGATACCACCCATGTTGCTAACTTGTTTTTCAAAGAAGTTGTTAGATTGCATGGGTTACCCAGGAGCATTGTTTTAGAGAGAGACACCAGATTTGTGGGGCACTTTTGGAGGACACTATGGAAGAAACTTGGCACCAAATTGAGTTCCAGCTCAGCTTATCATTCCCAGACTGATGGACAGACTAAGGTAGTGAATAGAAGTCTGGGAAATTTATTGAGGAGTCTTGCAGGAGAGCATCCCAAGCAGTGGGATCATATTTTTCCCCAGGCAGAATATGCATATAACGACTCACCAAACAGGAGCACAGGACAGAGTCCATTCCATATTGTTTATGGAATGCACCCCAGAGCAATATCAGAGTTAAGAAATATGGGAAGATCAGAGCTAAGGAGTGCAGATGGTGAGGAATTTTCTTCAGAGATCCAGGCCATACATGAACAAGTGAAACAGCAGCTACAAGGCAGCAGCATCAAGTACAAAAATAGAGCAGACTTGGGCAGAAAAGAAGTCCATTTAGAAGAAGGAGATCAGGTTTTGGCACACTTGAGAAAGGAGAGATTCCCAAAGAAACATTATAATAAACTGAAGTTCAAAAGGATTGGGCCATGCAAGATACTTAGAAAGTTTTCTGCAAATGCTTATGAGATTGAATTGCCACCTAATGTTGGAATATCTCCCATTTTTAATGTTGCAGATTTATACAAGTATGAGGATGATGGTGCAGAAGAAGGATCAGCAGACAAGGAACAGATTGAGTGGAAGGAGCAGCTACCTCCAGCACAGCCATTGCAACCAGAGAAGATATTGGACAAGAGAGTGTTCAGAAGGACCAGAGGATGAGAGTACTTTCAGTACTTGATAAAATGGAGGGAACAACCAGAGGAAGATGCCACTTGGATGACTGAAGAAATGTTGCAAAAGATAGGCAGATCAGTGGACGAGCTCATGGACAGAAGCCCATGAAGAAGATTTCCCTCGGGAGTCTGATGCAGGGGCATTAGACACTAGCCAGCAATGTAGGAGTTTTGTCCACATGTTGTGGCTAGGAGGGTTGAAAACATTCGAATTGTTACAGCTAGGTGTCAATACCTTAGCTGATTGTATTATTTAGATTAATTAGAGTCATAGGAAGTCAAATAGCTCAGTTAGTCTAGCTGTCATATTTCAGTTAATTGAATTATTGTAATTAGACTGTTGATTTTCCAAAACGGTCCTCACTGAGGAACCGAAGAGCCACATTGTAATATGTATAAATTATATCCTCCGGATGTAGAAAGGGAGAGAAGGGTGGAAGAATAGAGAAATTTCTGCAATAGAACTTTGTGTATTGATCAATTGCTTCTGGTTGAATAAAAAAATTCAAGCCCTGTTGATTTCCAACCTGCCTGTATTCATAATCGTGGGGAATTGTTTAACTATGAAGCGATTGTGATAAGATAGTTCTGTTCCCTATCCTTGGATTCCCATAAATTTTTGGATAACCCTGCGAATTCACCATACCCGCAGGTGAGGTCTGTGTAAGGAATCCTAGTTAATATTGGTGGAATTCCCGTATAAAAGAATAACTTTGTTTCATTGTTAATTGAAGACCCGAACCGAGACTAAACCCTGAGTTAAGGTATACAAAGGAGATCATAGACCGGTGGGAACCATAGTTAATCACTGTACAAAAACCACGGCACCACTTTTGCGGAGAAGGTGGTATTTCCTTGGTGGGGAGCGATTCCATAGAGGAGTCGACATGTGGCTAATGCGAATTTCCAAAACCACCCTTTAAAGTGCGCCTTCACGCATTAAAAACCGACGTTGGAAGCCGATCAAAATGCACAAGAGTCGTTGATTCAGGAGAGGGCCATCGGACGGTGACTGTTTGCCGAAGATGTTCGAAGTCTAATGAACGAGCCCGGAGGTTAATTAAGGTACGCCGTGAGCAGTTGATTGGACAATCGTTTATATATGTGGGCCCGAACCAAATGTCTGTTGTAAAGTCATTTGGTTTAAAAGGCAGCGTATTAATATGAACTTATAACTTTGATTATAAGGGTGGCGGGGAAATACCAAGTCGAAAATTATAATATAACATTCAAAGGTAGTGTATATGTTTGTTTGTTAATTTCTCTGAAATTGACAAATAAATTCATAGAAAATAAAATAGACCACGTGGAGTGAAGGATGGGGTTCATCAAGGAGAAATGTTGACCGAGCCACGTAATTGTTGACCATCCCCCCCCATTGGGCGCTGACTTTCGGCGTTGCTGCGTCAGTATGGTCGCCACTATGTTGGCTCCTCATGATTTGCAAGATTGGCAAGAAAATATTCTGCAGGGAACCACATCAAACCACTTTGGAGTCCAAGGACCTAGCGTTCCTGGACTCAAAGAGGGCTCTCTCTTTGTTTGTGTTTGCAAATGATTTATCTTTATACTTATGTTTTTTTATTTTAGGCTAGTTATGAAGTTCTAGGGATTTTTGTTTGTTTGGTTTATTGATAGAATGGTTGGGTTGATTAATTTATTGAGTGATTCAACGGAATAGATTAACCATGGGCAGCATTAATCCATTGGGCTATGGATTCATAAAAGGATTTAATTGTTCATAAACTCTACAAGGGTTTTCACAGGGAAAGCTAACTATATCAAGTGGATCTCTTAGATTAGATGAAATATGAAATGATGGTAAGTTGTGAAAACAGTAAAACTAAAGGGAAATTAAGAATCCTTGAACTCTACTTCAACAAGAAAAGCCTTTCATGTAATTGTTTAAGAAGAACCAAAACCATAGACTTATTTGGCTAGACTCTACTAAGAAAACCTTAAGACAACAATCCAACAATCCTTTGATTACTTTCAGACAAAGAAAACATTCAAGATAACAGACAGTGAAACTAAAGAGAAATTAAGAATTATTTAATCAAACTTCAAAGATCTTTAAAGCAACAGTTTAAGAATAACCAAAGGACCAGGCATAGCATAGACTTCTTTGGCAGGACTCTACTAAGTAAACTTCAAATAAAGGCCCTTAAAATAGTATTTCAAGCAAGACCAAAGGACAGGCCATACCATAGACTTCTTTGTTTGTACTCTACTGAATCAGTTTCAAGGCAACAAGCTAGGTGGAACCATAGAGCAATTGAGAATTCTCTAATCAGACCTTGCAGAAGAAAACATTAAGATAAAGAAAGCAACCAGAATTAAGGTGCCAAGACAACATATCTTAATCTAAATATTTTGTTCTTTTATCAGAGAAATGATGGACATAATAGAAAACAGAAGGAAAACATTGACAAAGAAGGATAAATTCACCATTAACATAGCTCAATAATCATGTGAATATGATTTTATTATTGATTTCCAAAACAATTACATTACTCCAAAGCATATCTCTGTAACTCGGAGTTTGATCAAATCCAGCCTAGCAGTCAATCCTCTAATCAAGCAGCCAACACACTAACCAACCAACCAACAATAACAATGAAAAATACATGCAGTATTTTTCTGCAAAATGAGGAGGTGATCCTAAGCTAGGGTTTCATATTTGTATTTATTACAGAGTTAATGTATTTTTTACCTTTGAGACCATGCAAGGCCGAAGGCAAAATATTGGTGACTGAATCACTGCAATAATAAATCCTAACTAAACTGTTGAGCTAATTTTGGGATATTCTTGACTTTGAGGCATTTTCAATAACTACTGAGTAGCTGGGAAATAACTCTGACTGTTTCAATAACTATGGTTGCCTTTATTTAGAAAATAAGGCTATAGGTGGCAGTTTGTTTGATGAGTATTTTCCGCCTTTCTTTAGCATTCATACCTCTCTCCTGTGCTAATCTTCTCTTGATTTGTTCTATAAACTCTGTTTAGCCTTTAAACTTGGATTTGTTTGCTTCTGACTGTCATACTGCTTTATCTTTGCTAATGTGTCTTCTAAAATATGGTCTTCTCCTTTTAGTTCCTTTAATCTGCCTTTTGTCCCTTTTAATATCTATCTTCTAATCCTGCCTCTTTATCATTAACCTTTGATTTGATCCTTAATCTTTCAACCCTTTGTGTTTCTTCATTTTCCTGTATCTCTGTTTGCATTTGCTTCATTTAAATTACCACCAATGGTCGTGAATCATTGGTGTTTATGTTTTACTCTGACACGCATGGGCTTTTTGAAGGACAAACTTTACTGAATCGTCACCCAGGGAGTTTGTTCGGACATTTTTTGGACCTTAGAAAAGAAAACAATTCATTTTTACCTCGGAAACCTGCACATTAAAATTAATTAATTAATTTAAAGCCTGGATTTGTGGATTTCTGCGTTCATTTGGGTGTTTTCGGGGCATGGGAGTGTTTGTAGAGGTTCATGGTGACTGCGGGGCTTCATCACAAAGGCACAAGCCTTTGGAAAGTTTGAAAAGGGTGGTGGTATTGGGTTTCGTAGGGAAGGAGAGAGGCAGTTTTCGCATACGAGGGAGGTGGTTTTCGCGTGGAGAAAAGGTGGTAAGAGGGTTCGGGTCGATGGATGTGATTCCATTGAGCAGGCGCTGCGTGGTGGTAGGTACGAGGGTGGAAATCACCCATTTCACGATATTTGCAGTAGTTAACCCTCAGGCCTTTGGATGTACGATACGCGATGGGTGTCGTTGGATCGGGATGATAGAGATCAACGGTGGTCGGGGAATTTGGGAAGGCAGGCAAGTCAGACGGTGGGGCCTGGGGTTGTGTGGCAAAGGATTAGAGATATGGTGGGGCTTTAAAAACTTTAAAGTAAGGGGCTCTAAAATTTATAAAGGGTCATGCTTTATTTAATTTAAAATAGAGTTTTAATATAAAATATGGGTCCCGAATATTATCATTTTTTTATATTTATAACAATGTAAAAAGAACTTTTTACATTATTTTAGTGCGAATAAGGAATAATGATGAAGGTGAGGGGGTTTGTAAGTCATCAGTAATTTTTTTCTATTTTTTAGATGACTAAATACTTATCCTAGATTTCTAAAAACAAAATTCATGAATATTGTGAGTTTTAGAAATATCACTGCCTTCATTTTCCTTAAGATAAATTATTCACTATTTTACTACTCTATCATGTCATTGTCATCCTACCACTCCCAGAAGACCCATCATGGGCTCATGCCACTCTTATTCATCATGTTTTCCCACCTATGACCTCAGCACTATATTTTTCATTTGCCTCACCCCTCCACTTACCACCTAAGATCACCAACTAGCCTACTCTTTCCCATGATTCCCCAAAATTCCTCAAGCATTGATGGTCTCAAAAATATCTTTGTAGGATCTTTAGATAAATCAAGTACATTGGATTTTGAATCTTCATTACACCACTTGGTCAATACTCTATTTTTCACTTAAATATTCCAAGCCAATTTTAGTCAAAGAGAGGTCAAAGAACCCCCCACTAGATCAATTAAGGTTTCATGTGTTCCAAGATCATCATTTCCAAAGAAGACTATCATTCCGTTTCAGAGTCTACATATGAGGTAATGGACACACCTGAAAATTTTACAGAAGTGTTAGAAGGTCATATCAGCAAGCATAAATCCATACCAACTCATAAACATCATGCCTCCATCATTTTCCAAGAATTATTTCCAAAGGACAAATCATTTGCCACACCTAGGGCCAGTTTTTCTTTTAACTATGTTTCTTACCAAACAGAGTTGAATCTAAAAAATGTGAGAGAGGTGTTTTTCCATCATAGGTCCAAGAATAAAAACCTCCTTCCATTTTTACACAGGTATCATGGTTTGGGAGCAATGTCAAAAATACATGTGTCATGGTAGAATTTTTGTACTTCTGGAGTGACCTTGGGAAAATCAGGTTTTCTCACAACTGGAGTGTCCAAATGACTTTCTTAATTTGTCAAATGACAACTAGACTTGAATATATTTTCAATGAGCTATCATGAGCTCAATTTGGAGTTGAGGAAGGCATCCAAAAGTTGTCTGCACCAGAACTCTGCATTTCTGCACCATCATTCAGCACTTTTTGACCAGTCTTGGGAGAATCGGCTTTTGACGGGTCAAATAAACTCCAATCAGAGAAAAAAAGGTATATTTGGAAATTAGACAGGATAATATTTCCAACGCGCTATCATGGTCCTAATTTGGACATCGGGAAGGCCTCAAAATTACCTCTACAAAAGGCACTACGTGTAGGGAGTTCAGGCGTTGCGCTTATGGCAGAGAGAGGCTTGACTGGCCCAGAACTTGCCCGGCACTATGCTTAGAGAGCTCGACTGGCCCAGAACTTGCCCAGCGCTGCACTTAGAGGGCCCAAAACACCTGGCGCTGCGCTTAAGAGGACCCGACACCCGACAACTTGTGCAGAGCGTTGCGCCTAGAGCAGAAAGCCTCTCCCACCAGCAAAAAATTGCCAAAAACACAAGGAGATACCTTCAAGCTACATCTAAGGACCTGCAAACAATTTAACATTGGTAGGTGCATGTTTCCTTATCTTCCAAGTGATTTTTTTGATTTAATGATTAAGGGAAAGTGATCAAACAGTAGTTCCTACAAACCCTAGGTCTTCATGGCAAACAACCCTTTGTTTTGACTCGCAAACAAGAAATTATCAGTCAAGGAGAGTATGATTTAGGGTAATTACAAATCAGTTCAAGTTAAGCCCTCCTCCAAGCCCAAAGAAAACCAGTCCTAAACTCACCTCCATCCCACTCATTTGCAAGAGCTTCCCTCACCATCATTTCATTTCACTCCTCCTACCAAGTTTTATAAGCAGGCCTAGGGTTGTCTAAGGGTAGCACTAGTCACCATATTAGATGAAGAAGGAAGTGGAAGTGAACAAGCAAGTGACAATGAGGGTGAGAGTAACAATGAATCAAACCAAGGTGAAGATGAGGGTGATGATGAGTTGAGCCAACAAGAAGCAGGCAACATGGAAACAAGGGAGGAGGATGACAGTAAAGAAAATCAAGAGGCTGGCAGCCAAAATGAAGGTCATAGCAGTGATGAAACAAGCAGCTATAATGAGGAGAAAAGTAAAGGTGAAAAAATTAGTGAAGAGGCCAGCAGTGAAACTAATGTTGAAGGTAAAGAGGTAAGCAGCAGTCAGGGTGATGAAGAAGAAAACATGAAGACAAATGATGACAGCCATAAGGAGGACACCAAAATGAGCCAAATTGAACCTTTTCCCTTGGCATACCACAGAGGAGAAAGACATGTGTTTTCTGCCTCTAAAATGCAAGGTACCATACCTTCCTTTTCGACCAAGAAGCTAGATAAAGGCAAACAAAAGATCAAAGAGCAAGCCGAAGAAACCAAGTTGCAAGGGCTAAAACTCAAAAATGCCCAAACCAAAATCCAAGCACTCAAAGAGGCAAAAGGCAAAGCTAACCTTGGAATCTTGGCATGATATTTTCTACAGGCTTCTCAAACCCCATGAGGAAAGTTTCCACCAATTTTGGGAGAATTTTGACAATTTTTGGTTTTTTACATATTTTGAGGCCTATAAGCGCATCACCCCTAGTGCTATGCTTTTTAATCAGATATCCTAAAAGAAATAAATTTGCATTTTTGGAATCCTCATGCCTATTACAGTATTCTCGCCAAATTTCAGAGCATTTGGAGCATTTTTGACCCCTCAAAAGGCCAAAAAACACCTCATTTTTCACCTTTTTACCTCATTTTAAGGCTTGGCGCTGCACGTAGAGCAGTTTGGGTAATTTGGATTTTTGGACCGGTTATAGGAGCTCAATCAGAAAAAAAGGCATATTTGGAAATTATACTCAGCAGGCTTTCCAACGGGCCATCACGGAGCAAAATCCGACATCGACAAGGTCACCAAAACTTGGTTGCAAGTGGACGAATTTTCTACCTGTGAAGGCGCTGCGCTTATAGACTTCACTGTATGTTTTTGGCCAAAAGTCAACAAAACACACTCATTTATTTCAAAATGATATTTTAATGTTTTTTTAGGCAAATCACTCTAAAATTAGGTGCTAGGAGTTATTTTGGCATTTATTTCATGGGATATTTTGTGCCTTGGGCCTTGCATGGTCTCTTGGGCATTAATGACATTTATGAGTGATTTTGACATTTTCCAACCCTATCTAGGGTTTTTTCCCTCCTTTTCTAAATAAATAGAGCATGAGGGCTTCACTGTAAAATGTTAGATTTTTTTGGCATTTGATGAGTTTTGAGATCAATACATGGTTTTCTTGAGTTTGAAGAAGAAATTGATGTTGTGGAGTTTGTGAACCGCCTACTTTGATTGATGCTGAAGGAGAATAGCTTGCAGGATCCCTGAGCATGGTTAATGGTGAGATGTCTCTGTTTAGTTCTTGTTTCCTTATGTACCATTTTGTTACATCCTTCTATGTTGCATTAGAATAGAAAAGTATAGGCTAAGAAATGTTGTTTGAGGCACCTTAGTCCTTCCTGTTTTCTATTGTCTTTATGTTTTCCTCTGCTGGTTTAGTTTAAAGAATTCTTAGTTTCTTCTTAGACCTACTTATGCTTGTTTATTCCATGAATGGTTTAATATAGTAGTTTTCAAATATGTTTCATGGTTATCCCTGCTTATTTGATGCTATTTAAACTCTATTTTGGAATCTCTCTTTGAAGTACTACTTGTTAGGTTTTAGCCAAAGAGGCCATGCTCTGATCATGCCTTTTGTCCATGATTGAGAAGTTGCCTTAAATTTATTTGTAGCCTAATCAAAGATGCTTAGGAGTTCCCTCTTCTTTGATTAAAGTTATATGTTATCTTATATGTTTTCTAAACCTCGAAGGTGAAATCACTAGAAGTTAGATATGTTTCTTGCTTTCTATGATTCACTGAATTGTTCATCTTGAAAGCTTGTTTCCTTAAGTGTAATCACAAAGTTATTGGTTTTCCCTATTGTATGATTATGCCCTTAAGTTGATCAGTATTTGAGAACATCTTGTTTAAGGTACTTGTTTAAGGATTCTTCACTGCCCTTACACACCTACTATGCTCAAAAACTTAATGTTCATTTCACTTCACGCATGCCTTAAAGATCCATTTGACCATGCTATATTTTCCCTGTGATGCATCCTGTTTCATTTTTGAGATATCCATGACTTTCATAGAATCCATAGCCCAATGATTTCAATATCTCTCACTCCACGTATTCTACTTGATAATCTTACCCAACCAAAACAAACAGCAAACCCTACACTTAGCAACTAGCCTAAAATCAACCATCTAAAGCTAACAAGTTCACACCCTTTGCACAAAATAGAGAGATCCCTCTCTGAGTCCAGGAAGGCTAGGTCCTAGGACTCCAAAGACTGGTCTGATGTTACCTTGTGCATTTGGTCTACCAATCTGATAAATCACGGGACCCTAACATAATGGTGATCACGATGGGACCTTCTGAGTAAGTAACAAGCTTAGACATCCTTAAGCAATTCATAAACCTTTGTTAAAGAATATCCAGTGATTTATAGCCATCTCATCACCCCTAACATAATGGCGATCACAGTGGGACCCTTCTGAGTATATAGTTTCTTGAATACCTCTTAGGACTCATATGACCCTCAGTTAAGCTTAGAAAATCAACTAATAGCCAAGAGTAGAATCTAATTGTTTCACCATCCTAGAAAGATGATGACTCAACTAGACCACACTAATTAGAAACCTTACTGTTGTATATAGAAACTCAGAAAACCCCAAAAATCATCCCTATATTGGTTTTTTGTCAGTTATTGGAGGTGGACCATACACACATATCCTCAAAACAACTAATAACATCCACCTGGCGACTCCACTAGCCTCCAGTAGGCCTACTAACCCCACTAGTTCTTATAGACTCCCATGGAAATGCATTAAGAAATCCCAATCATGTTGTTGGTGGGCAGCAAAGTTGAAATCTTCCACCTGGGGACTCCACAACTCTCAATAGACATAAAGACTCCATTGGTAGAGAACTCTAGACTGGTTGAAAAGATACAGTGACCCCTTTCTGATTTACAAACATGGATCCGAGAATACAACGAAGATATGCCCCAATCAGTAGAGATCATATCCATGGATTCCCACACAACATGCCTCAAATAAATTGGATAAAAACCCTGCCTATGTTTCAAGATGAAAAATTTGATGACCCCTTGTTACATCTCATCAAATTTCATATACAAGTATGGAGGTTAAATGTTGAATGGCATGAGGTCCGCCTCACGAAAATGTTTATGGCAACATTAGAGGGTAAGGCAAGGGAATGGTATGAAGGTCTGAAACCAAGTAGTTTTTTTCCTTAAAGGATCTCCACAAGGTGTTCTATGAGCATTATAAAGAAAATTATCCATCTCTATCATTAGCTGAAAATTGTTGTGATCAATTTGAAGACCTCATACAATACCTTGTGAACATTGATGAAGATTTAGGAAATTGGCATCCTGAAGATCTATTAGAGGATATTCATGCCTTTCATACTAAAGATAACTATCATGACAGCCAAGAAGAGTTGATTAAGGATTAAATCCATCAAGAAGTAAGAGAAGATCCACAAGATCTCTCTGAAGAAGCTGAAACAAATGTCAATCCATCTTCCCTTTTGTGTAAAGTCCAAGAGGACATTCAGCCACAAGATCAACCTCCACAAAAGAAAGAAAACAATTTTTGCCCAATCCAAAGAAAACAGAAAATTCCTCCTCCTTTAACTGAAGAAGAGATAGATCAGATGTTAAGAGTACAACCAGTCTCTGAACCTTTATAAAAAGAAAATATTCCTGTTTGTTCCACTACTGCCTTACCTACTAAAGAAATTGCTCATAAAGAAACAGAGGAACAGATTATTGTTGAGGTTGTAATACCTCCTCAAGAAGACATTCATCCTTATGAGCAGTCACAAAAGGAATACAAACATCATAGTTCTATCCAGAGAAAGAGAAAGACACATCCCCTTTTAACTAAAGAAGAAAGCAATCAGATCCTAAGCATACATCAATCATCCAAATTTTTATGTAAATAAGATATGTCTATGTGTTCTACTGCTGACCTATCTACTAATGCATTTTCTCATACATAAACTATAGAACAGATTGATGTTGATGCTAGACTACCTTCTCAAGAAGACCCGGTGCCAGAGAATGCTCCTAATCATGAGGATAATGGCTCACAAACAGAAATCAGCTCACTCAATCAAGGCATACCAGGATTGCTTGAAGGCAGTATAACATTACATTCTGAAGCTTCCAAATCATATAATCATAAAGAGGGAGAAGAGATTCTTTCTCAAAAGGATCCCAAGGTTAGTCAAGTAAAGGAGGGAGTAATCCTAAATCGAGTCTATTTCTAAAATCCTCTAGGCCAGTTATTATTCGAAGACCCCTTTGTTGTTTTTTTAGAGACCTTTAAAGAGGGAGTAAAACATGGCAGGAACAGTTTGTGGTGGAGCTTAAAGAAAATTTGGGGCACTACTGTTTAGAAGAAGACAAAGTGGGAGTGGCCTGCCAGCATACCTAAGAGGTGGAACAAAAATCAATCATCTAGTCACTTACTTGATTGGATATACTGGAAAAAAGAGTTCACCTAATGAATGTATATCATCTGTAAAGTTAGATTAGGATAGATAGGCGCAAATAAGCTCAGACTTTGAGCATATTTTTAGTTTTAGATTGTTTTGAAAAATGAAAACACAAAAACAGAGAAAAGATGAAAAAAGAGGGTAGATTTAAAGAAGAGCTACAACCCCATACCCAAAAAATAGTAGTACTGAAAGTGTGCAAGCCTAAATGCCACTACTTGTTAAAAAGCGACTCTTGTTCAGTCATCTAGCCTAATCATGGCTGAACATTTTTTTTAATTTTTGTTGATAGGTTAGTGAAAGCATGCTTGTCAAATCATTTAAGCTTGACTTGTCAGTAGGGATAGATTAGGAAGAAAATATATTGGTTCTCCATTCTCAAATCTGAACCAAAGAGAAAGATGAGAGGCTTAACAAATGATAGATCACAGCCCTCATTTTTCTAGTTTTGTTTTTACAAAAATAATGTTTGTGTGCAGCTTGTCCTAATGCCACAACCCATGGTTAATCAGATTGCCTAACCCTGGTTTAAACCATGTTTTCAATTTCATGTCAAATAGCTTAGAGAATGAAGTTTTTCAAACAACTTAATCTTGACAGTCAGATAGTCTAGGTAGAGAATAAAAGAGTTCATTAGCATAATCTGAACTCTTGGAAGAAATAAGGGTACAATTAGATAGTTTTTTTTTGCTTTCAAAAGAAAATAATTTCAAGGGTTTGCCAGTCCAAGTGCACCCAAGGAAGAAAAAATGTTAGGCAAGTAAGATGGGTAGGTAGAGATGAAGTTGAAATAATCATGTTTTCAGATTCTTGAGATCAGAACTTCAAAAAAAGCATCATCAAATGAAAAGAAGAAAAATCTACCCAATGGATGAGGCACTGGTCTTCATAAACCCAGAGATCTAAAGTTCTGGACACCTCCTGAAAAGGAGCTGCCCTCCCCAAGTGGAGCCACTATTAGTCATCAATAATTTTTTGCTATTTTTTAGATGACTAAATACTTATCTTATATTTCTAAAAACAAAATTCATGAATATTGTGAGTTTTAGAAATCTTACTACCTTCATTTTCCTTAGGATAAATTTTTCACTATTTTACTACTCTATCATGTCATGGTCAGCTTACCACTCCCAAAAGACCCATCATGGGCTCATGCCACTCTTCTTCATCATGTTCTCCCACCTATGGCCTCAACACTTTGTTTTTCCTTTGCCTCACCCCTCCACTTTCCACCTAAGACCACCAACTAGCCTACTCTTTCCCATGATTCCCCAAAATTCCTCAAGCATTGATGGTCTCAAAACTATCTCTGTAGGCTCTTTAGATAAATCAAGTACATTGGATTTTTAATCTTCATTACACCACTTGGTCAATACTCTATTTTTCTCTTAAAGTTTCCAAGCCAATTTTCAGTCAAAGAGAGATCAATGAACCCCCCACTAGGTCAATTAGGGTTTCATGTGTTTGTTATGTATATTTTATTAATTATTAGTTAGATATAGTTATCTTAGGTTTATTAAGTGAAAGGGCATGATCAAAGATCATGCCTCTTAACCAAGGGACACCATGAGGCTATATTTAAAGCCACGGTGATTCCCCATTGTAATCATCTCTCATCTTTTATCAATAATAATATATACTTATAAAGTTTACCAGAGTTTTTACACTCCATTGGTATCAAATCCATCGCTCTTCGGGATCTGTGTGATCGCCCAGAATTAAGGAATTACAAGAAAATTCCAAAATTGCAGATTTTTTTTAAAAACCAAGTGCTTGTGGGTAGCAACATTTGTTTTTTTTAAAAAGAAGAAGGAAGAAATATATATATATATATATATATATATATATATAAGAGAAGGAAAGTTAACATAAAGGGGGAAATAAATTAAAAGGAAAAAAAAAATATTTAAAAGAAAATAGTTCCAAAAGAAAAAAAGAAAAAGTAAAAAGAGATATATATATAAAGAAGTACATATACGTACATGTGAAGACAAAGTAAAAAGAAATAAGGAAGAGTAATTGCTCGTGGTTTACAAGCTCGTGGTTTTGGAGCCCATGGTAATTGCCCATGGTATTAAAACCCATTCACCCTTTTCAAAACAACGTGACTTTTCAAAATTAACAAAAAAAAAAATTCCCTGTAGTTATATATATATATATATATATATATATATATATAATTCAAATAATATAATAATAATAAAAATTATTATTATTATTATTATTTAAAAAATTAAATTTAATTAATTAATTAAAAAATCCAATTTTCAAAGACAACATTACAAGAGAAGGTACTAGTGGTGAATGACATATGCCAAAAAAGATAAATCTTAAGTGAAGAAAATTGTCAAAAAAATACAGCTTTGAGGTCAAAGCTCTTAAGGAAAAGGGGATAAGCCCTAATTACAAGGAGTATGAGGAGTATGTCTTCATCAATGACGATGGACGATCAGATAGAAAAGGAAATATGGCTAAAACGTATGGAGGCCAAGGAGAATCTTAACAAGGTAATGCATACATTTAATGCCATTATGGACAAGTTAAATCTAATGCAAAAGCCAATAGTCCCAAATATTGAACATAGTCAACAAAACAACTTAGATGATTTAGAAATTTCAGATCATAATCATGAATATAACATGTTTGAAAAAGAGCAGTTGAATGAGCTTGAATTGAAAATCAGCTCACATGAAAACTATAGTGTTGAAATAACCAAAAGCAAAGACTCTGAAATCAACCATGAAAGTTATAGAGCTGACAAACCAAGAGAATAAAATGCAACTCAGTCCACTGATAAATCCAGTAATGCAGCAACATAAGTTATTGAGAACTTTTATATAAATGAAAATCCTATAGCAGAAAACGAAACAATGTTGGTGGAAGAGCCACATAAATAATTCAACATGACTGCTATCACAGATGCAACTACAGACATAGTCATTGAAAATGAAAGAGACCATGAAAATACAGATGCTTATAAACAACAAAATGTTTCATCCACGGAATTGAACGAAAAATGTGAAGAGACAAACACATCCGAAGCCACTGATACAGTGCCAGAAGCTGTTGAGGCCTTCCGTGATGAAGCAGATATGGTTGTTAAGAAGGAAGTGTTTGATGATGAGGATAAGTTGCATCGAACGATAATTGTTAGTAAATTAACTCTAAATCTAAAAAGGAATCACGACAAATCACCAGAAGAACAATGAATAGTTAGGAAACACGAAAAAGTCTTCCAAGACCTGCCAATAAAAATACCTCCTAATAAGGAACATGAAAATCCAATAGAAGTCAAGAAAGGACCTGACCCTGTCAATATCAAATCTTATCGCTATCCACATCACCAATAGATTGAGCTCGAGAAGATGCTCCACGATCTTTTTAAAATGTGGGAAGCAAGAGCCCACCACTCAAGAAACCCAAGTGTTCGTTAACGTTGTCCATCATTACGTATGCTTTGAGGACAAAGCATCTTTAAGAGAGGGGCAATGTTATGTATATTTTATTAATTATTAGTTAGATATATTTATCTTAGGTTTTATTAAGTGAAAGGGCATGATCAAAGATCATGCCTCTTCACCAAGGGACACCATGAGGCTATATTTAAAGCCTCAGTGATTCCCCATTGTAATCATCTCTCATCTTTTATCAATAATAATATATACTTATAAAGTTTACCAGAGTTTTTACACTCTAGTGTTCCAAGATCATCATTTCCAAAGAAGACTATCATTCAGTTTCAGAGTCTACATATGAGGTAATGGACGAGCTTGAAACTTTTTCAGAAGTGTTAGAAGGTCATATCAGCAAGCATAAAGCCATACCAACTCATAAACATCATGCCTCCGTCATTTTCCAAGAATTCTTTCCAAAGGACAAATCATTTGCCACACCTAGGGCTAGCTTTGCTTCAAACTATGTTTCTGACCAAAAAGAGATGAATCTAACAAACGTGAGAGATGTTTTTGTCCATAATAGGCCCAAGAAGAAAACCCTCCTTCCGTTTTTACATAGGTATCATGGTTTGGGAGCAATGTCAAAAATACAGGTGTCACGGGAGAATTGTTGCACTTTTGGAGTGACCTTGGGAAAATCCGGTTTTCTCATAGCTGGAGTGTCAAAATGACTTGCTTAATGAGTCAAATGACAACTAGACTTGAATATATTTATAATGAGCTATCATGAGCTCAATTTGGAGTTGAGGAAGGCATCCAAAATTTGTCTGCACCAGCACTCTGCATTTCTGCACCATCATTCAGAACGTTTTGACCAGTCTTGGGAGAATCAAATTTTGACAGGTCAAATAAACTCCAATCAGAGAAAACAAGGTATATTTGGAAAGTAGACATGATAATATTTCCAACGATCTATCATGGGCCCAATTTTGACATCGGGAAGGCCTCCAAATTCCCTCTGCAAAAGGCACTACGCGTAGGGAGTTCAGGCACTGCGCTTATGGCATAGAGAGGCCCGACTGGCCCAGATCTTGCCTGGTGCTACACTTAGAGAGCCCAACTAGCCTAGAACTTGCCCAACGCTGCACTTAGAGAGCCTAAATGGCCCAGAACGCCCAACACTACACTTAAGAGGACCCGACACCCGACAACTCGTGCAGAGCGTTGCGCCTAGAACAGAAAGCCCCTCCCACCTGCAAAAAGTTGCCAAAAACAAAAGGGGACACCTTTAAGCTACATCTAAGGACCTGCAAACAAGTTAACATTGGTAGGTGAATTTTTTCTTATCTTCCAAGTTCTTTTTGTGATTTAATAATTTAGGGAAAGTGATCAAACCATAGTGCCTACAAACCCTAGGTCTTCATGGCAAACAACCCTCTGTTTTGACTCCCAAACAAGAAATTATCAGTTAAGGAGAGTATGAGTTAGGGTAATTAAAAATAAATTCAAGTTAAGCCCTCCTATAAGCCCAAAGTAAGCCAATCGTAAACCCACCTCCATCTCACTCATTTGCAAGAGCTTCCCTCACCATCATTTCATTTCACTCCTCCTACCAAGTTTTATAAGCAGACCTAGGCTTGTCTAAGGGCAGCACTAATCACCATATCAGATGAAGAAGGAAGTGGCATTACACAAGAAAGTGACAATGAGGGTGAGAATAACAATGAATAAAACCAAATTGAAGATGAGGGTGATGATGAGTTGAGCCAACATGAAGCAGACAACATGGAAATAGGGGAGGAGGATGACAGTAAAGAAAATCAAGAGGCTGGCAACCAAAATGAAGGTCACAGCAGTGATGAAACAAGCAGCTATAATGAGGAGCAAATTGAAGGTGCACAAATCAGTGAAGAGGCCGGCAATGAAACTAATGTTGAAGGTAAAGAGGTAAGCAGCAGTCAAGGTGATGAAGAAGAAAACATGAAGAAAAATGATGACAGCCATAAGGAGGACACAAAAATGAGCCAAATTGAACCTTTTCCCTTGGCATACCACAGAAGAGAAAGCTATGTGTTTGCTTCCTCTAAAAGGCAAGGGACCATGCCTTCCTTTTCTACCAAGAAGCTAGATAAAGGCAAACAAAAGATCAAAGAGCAATCTGGAGAAACCAAGTTGCAAGGGCTAAAACTCAAAAAGGCCTAAACCAAAATCCAAGCACTCAAAGAGGCAAAAGGCCAAGCTAACCTTGGAATCTTGGCACGAGATTTTATACAGGCTTCTCAAACCCCATGAGGAAGGTGTCCACCAATGTTGGGAGAATTTTGACAATTTTTGGTTTTTTGCAAATTTTGAGGCCTATAAGCGCAACACCCCTGGCGCTACGCTTTTTCCTCAGACATCCTCAAAGGGATAAATTTTCATTTTTGGAATCATCATGCCTAGTGTAGTATTTTCGCCAAATTTCAGAGCATTTGGAGCATTTTTTACCCCTCAAAAGGCCAAAAAACACCTCATTTTTCACCTTTCTGCCTCATTTTCAGGCTTGGCGCTGCACTCAGAGAAGTTTGGGGAATTTGGATTTTTGGACAGGTTACAAGAGCTCAATCAGAAAAATAAAGATATATTTGGAAATTAGACTCAGCAGGCTTTCCAACGGGCCATCATAGAGCAAAATCTGACATCGGGAAGGTCACCAAAACGTGGTTGCAAGTGGACGAATTTCCTGCCTGTGAAGGCGCTGCGCTTATAGACTTCACTGTGTGTGACCAAAAGTCAACAAAACACACTCATTTATTGCAAAATGATATTTTAATTTTTTTTGAGGCAAATCACTCTAAAATTAGGTGGTAGGATTTATTTTGGAATTTATTTCATGGGATATTTTGTGCCTTGGGCCTTGCATGGTCTCTTGGGCATTAATGACATTTATGAGTGATTTTGACATTTTCCAACCCTATCTAGGGTTTTTTCCCTCCTTTTATAAATAAATAGAGCGTGATGGCTTCATTGTAAAACGTTGGCTTTTGTTGGCATTTGATGAGTTTTCAGAGAAATACATGGTTTTCTTGAGCTTGAAGAAGAAATTGATGTTGTGGAGTTTGTGAATGGCCTACTTTGATTGATATGATGAAGGAGGATAGCTTGCAGGATCCCTGAGCATGGTTAATGGTGATGTGTCTCTATTTAGTTCTTGTTTCCTTACCTATAATTTTGTTACATCCTTCTGTTAGCCATCAGTATTTTTTACATGTTAGTGATGACTATATCTACAGCTGAGTTTTCTAGAAACTGATTTCCTTATGTCAATATGTCATCTAGAAAACCCTCATAAAACTTTTTTTGCCCCTTCTACTTTTCAGTCCACCCATGTCAAAATCAAAACCTCATTATCACTATCCTATCTAGCTTCAGCCCTATTGGTCTGCCCATCAGCTCCAAAAGGAAAAGTCCAAGTCTGTTTCAAAAGCCTCCCCTATGTTAGGAAGTGGCGCTTTAAGACATTCTACCCTTGGCAATCATCCAAAAGACAAAAAGCCTCCATCTGCTACAGACCAATCATGACTGACCTCTCGCTCTGCAAATCAAGTTGATAACAGCTCTAAGTCGCGCCACTTATACCCCTAGGTCTCAGCACTGCATAAACCACAGTCTCAAGCTGATTACTAGGTGTTTCACAGTGTTTTATGGATTCTACAAAGACAAGAAATATAACTTCATCTCAGGAGGAAATTCTTGAATCTACAGTTAGAAGAACAGCTGCTTCTAAATGTAACATGAGCCTGAGATATATCTGCAAACAGAGAGTCACTCATCAAAACCTTGCATTTTCCTTCCAGCATGAAAAATCACAGGAAGAGAAGAACACCACTGTCACAGCAAACTGGTAAATTGTCATGGCTTAGAACCTCCTTCATTTACAAGCAGAGGGTTAGGGCGCCTCCTTCATCTACAAGCAGAGGGCGCTGGCCAGTATTGACTTTGAGGATTGCAAAAGTCCAGGTTTTCTTTTTACTGAACAGTGAAACAGAGATTCTAGGTTTTCTGAGTGTAAGTGATAATCACAGCAGGGATAAAATCTGAGGTATGCAAGTTCAAAGGAAAACAGACTTTGGTCTTGTAAAGGAAGTCATGAGAAGTTTTCAAATCATGTGAATTGTTAAACTTTAGAAAGGCATATCATGAGTAAAAACAATTCTAATCATAGGCAGTTTGCTTTCCCACAAGACCAAATTGAAGAGATGCTAACAGATCATGTCATCACACAGGCAGAAGAAAAGTTGTTTGTTTTTCAAAGGGTACTGACCTCCATAGTCACAGAGACTATCTTTCAAATAAATTTTCATAAGTTAACCAAAGTAAATGATGACATTTCAGTTCCCCTCAGAGCAGTACAGTGAGACAGTGACACTTTGACTAGGGTTTTTCTGAAGCACAGTGGTGATTGCAAGAGAAGTGCTAGTATTAATGTTTTTCAAATTTTTTTGCTTACCATAACATCCAAGGGAAATCTTTGTCAAACAGGTTTATCAAACAATCTTCAGATACTTTGCCAAGTAAAGGGCCTCCTTCGTTCATGAGCAGATGGCCAAGGCATTGAATGTTTTTGAAGACTGATTGATCAAAAGATGCAGTGGAAAGAGACAAAGGAAGAAAGAAAAAGTCTTTACACAGGTAAAAGATGGTGTTTATGTTTCAAAATGTATCGGTTTTCATACTCATAGGGAGATGTCTTTCAAAATATACATCATAGTAGACATGAGACAATTTGAAAATGCAAGGCCATTGATACAAAAAAGGGGCAGTTTCCTTAAGGGAAAAGGTCAAACAACACCCCACTGTCACATACCAAGAAATCTAAAGGAGCGCCTTTCAAGTAAACAGAGAAATATGGTATGAAGGGATGCAGCCAAAATGTGGCACTTACAATCAAAGAAGGAGCTCATAAATCGCCTGGAAGCAGAAATTATCAAACAAGTTGGAAGAGCACAGGCCATCTCCTGTTAAGTAACAAAACAGCTTTCAAATGCTTTTTGACAGATTTTGGATGGTTTTTCCTTGTTAAAATATCACCTAAAGTGTCAAAGCAGGGGACAGAGTTGAGCTTTGGAATGGTTCTATTAAAAAAAGATCAATGCACTAGTCAAAGCAAATGATAACTGTGTTTCAATATTGTAAATAAGTATACCAGTTATGAATAGACAAAGAAGTGGTTTTGATAGATTGTCAGTGTTTTGGGAGTTTTAAAACAAATACAGCTTTCTCATTATTCAAAAAAGACAGAGATATCATAAATGGTATAAGCAAGAAAGTATGTTGAAAGGAGGCGCCTTTCTCAAATCAAAGGGCCATGATCAAGTCCAAGAAAACCAGCAAGTTTGACACCTGCATTGGAGAAAAGGTTGAAGAAGCTGGTAAAGACCAAGGCTGTCAAAATAGGTTGACAAAACAAACCTTGTCCTTTCAGAAACAAATCAGAACTCAGGTATTTTCTTGACAGTTTTAAAAGAAGGGTGGCTTTACATCATAAATATCACCAGTATCATTAAACACAGTGGCAGAGATGATATGAGGTTATTGAGTTATTTTTTCCAAGTTTGAAGTTCGGTGTTAAAGTTGTCACCCAAGGAAAAAAACTGGCAAGAATCCCCTTCGAACACCTGTGCATAAGTAAAACAGAGTTCTGGCCTTTATCTCTGATGCATGCATCGCTTGTGATTCCGAGTTGAAATTGCGCCGAGGAGTATTGTTAAAAAGGTCAAAAAGACTGTGTTTACCTTGCAAAACACGACCGAGAGTTCATGTTACATTTAAAAATATGACCGTTGGGAATTTCTTTTATGTCAAGGGAGTAAGGTGAAGAGTGCATTTTTCATTGTCAAATCGAAGCAAAGTCCTTTTGTTACCTGTGGCATCAAACAAAACAAGTTTCGGGTCAAATTACAAAGTCTGCACAGTTTAAACGCCGCGCGCCATGCCTACCAATTCGCGCGACGCGCCTGGCGGAAGGTTTACACAGGCAGCCAGTGTACGCGCGACGCACCTGTACAATCGCGTGACGCGCCTGTACACGGCGCTCGCCCGACCCGACAAAGCCACCGGACACCGGTTATTGGCGCGCCGTTCCTTCCCTGAAGAGTGCCGCGCATACTTGAAGGAGCTCCGGTGCTACTCCAGCTCTCCTCCAAGGTTTTTCCATCAAATTCAAGAGGTATTTTGAAATTGCATTCGAAATTTTCGAAATTGCCAAAGTGATAAAGGTCGGTTTTTGCATAGGAATGTCTATTGAAGCAGCATGTTATGGTTGAGGGTCATTGAAAAAGAAGCCCTGATTACTTTCTGAAGAGCAAACTCTTACAGCCTTTGCTCAAGCTTTTGGAGCTTTTAAAACCCTGTTACCTTTGCTTTAAATATGAATTTGACTGAATGCTCACACCGGGGTTAACTTTATGAGCCTGTTTCTGTTTAAAGGAATGACATACATTATTAAAACAGTGAAGTGTAATCAGAAAAAGGGGTTTTTGACAAAGAACTGCTTATAAGTTGAAAGACCATAGGGGAAGGTTGCTCCTACTCCTCATACAGAGACAGTCTTCACTATGCAGCTGCTTGATTGACTTTGGGTCTTCATGCTTGTTTGATAAACAGATGTCAGGTTGAAACAAAGGATTTTTTCTACGAAGGCTAGGGTTACATTTATAAGGGGCCCTTGATTGTTTTGAAAGAAGAAAACTCACATAGCCTCTGCCTAAAAACTTTGTAGTCTTTTAAACTCTGTCATTTTTGCTCCAGGCCTGTGTATTGACTGTCTAAACATATTTATGGTGGTTTACAATAGATGCAAGTTAGTTGAATGTTGGCACACTTATACAAGGCATGATTTTAATGATTGCGAAGTCTACCATGGGCAAGGATTAAGAGGTATTGAGTGACCTCTTAAAACTCACAAGAACAGGGTGATCAAAGCGCTTCTCACAGCAAACTCCTCCTAAGCAGTCTGCCCTTCATTTCACTGTATTATTTCTTACTGAGAAGTTATTGACTGAGGTATTTTCAAGGTAGAAGGCCACTTTCTGAAGAGCGGGTTTTTAATGATTGAATTTTACCTTGGAGACAGAGATACAGGTGTGTTGATTGGCCTCTAACAAATTCACAAGAAAAAGTGATTTCTTAACACTGTGCACAGGAAATTTACACAGCAGTCTGACTCCTCTTTACTATATGATATCCTATTAAGAAAGCTGCCTGGCTGAGGTACATTCAAAGGTAGAAGGCTAGTTTTAAGAGAGCAGAGGTTGTGTATTATAAGGAGCTTGTTGCAAACCATCCAAATCACATTGTTTATCTGTCAAAGAAGTAAAGTGACACAGTTTGACTCCAACAGGGCATTTTACACACAGTGAGGCAGTTTGTCTCTTCCAAATCATATTCAGGTCAAAATGCCTCCAAGGCAAGACAGCAGGAGCGGTCCACATAAAAGATATGAGCCCATCTCTACAGAAGAGATTAATGCTCATCCATCTGTACTTTTCAACTTCCATGAAGTAGGCTGCCTAGATTTCTGCCAGAAGATAGAAGAAGTCAAGAGTTTTTCGCCATTAACACACTTGTACGCCCTGAGATTCAAAGAAAAACATTTCCAAGTGGCGGGTCATGATTTCAAAATTTCTCCAAGATATGTGTCCAAGGCCACCAAGATCCCGTATCATGGCGAAAAATGGTTCAAACAGGCTCATCTTGACTTAGAGGATTACAAGCCTTTCATCAAGCCTGAACATAGAGAGGTTTTCACTGCTATTTTCCCTTTTTCATATCTCCTTGACAGCTATGCTCCTCTTATGAAAGTCATAATGAAATATTTCACTTGTGAAGGGAGGTTTGATCGAATTTATGCCTACCATGTCCGATTATTGATGCATTTTACTAGAAGCAGGCAACTAAACCTCCCTTACTTTTTGTTCAAGAGCATATAGAAGATGGCATCTACTGTCCAGAAGAAGACCCCACCTCTCCAAATCCCTTCCCTTTTTCATCATTCTTTGATCAAGATTATCTTCCTACACCAGCTAGAGAAGAAAGAGGTTTCATGGGATTTATTCATCAGCCATCCAGATTTTGCTACTGTTCCTCCTGCCCATATTTCTCCCACTCAGCCTGTCCATCGCCCGGTACCTTTGTCCAGTAGGCCTACTCCTAGAAGGTTCAGGATGTCTACGGGACAGTCAAGTCAACAAGAGGAAGGAGATGAGCAGCAACAGTTAGATGATGAGGAACAACAGCAAATAGAAACTGAAGGACAACAGGTCCAAGATGAACAGCAGCAGGTGCAAGATGAAGAACAGCAAGTTGGGCAGGAAATTGAGACACCTCTTGAGCCACAAATTGAACAAGACATTGATGAAGAGCAGCAAGCTAATATTGGCGAACAGGGGCAGCAAAGTGAACAGCCAGAAGAAGATATCCAGCAGCCTCAAGAAGAGCAGCAAGTTCAGAAAGATGTCAAAGGTAAATCAGTTGTGCATCCTCCTCTCAAAATAACAAAGCTCAGCACAGCAAGGAAAAGAGGGGCTAAAGCTGCCACCCTAACAGTGACAAAGATTGTTCCTAGCAAGAGGAAATCGCCCAAAATGACACATTCTAGCATGCTAAGGAGGAAAAGCGCCAGATTGGCTTTCAAAGGTAAAAGCAAAGTTGGAGAAAGTACAAAGCATGGAGGTGAATTAGCTATCATCCCTATCCAAAGCGATGACAGTGATAATGAGGCCCGCCTTCTTGAAAATATCCTAATCCATAAGGAAGGGCAAATTGAGGCATTAGAGGAGGATCTTCAAAGGGCAAGGAATTTCAACCACTTCTTGGAGATTGAAAACAAATAGATGAATGTGCACACTGCTGTTCATGAGGCACGGGCGATCAAATATAAAAATGAGGCAGCTAAGGCGCAAGCGAGAATAGAAGAGCTCATTGGAGAGTTTGATGAGGAGGAGGAGGAAGACCAGCCTAGGCGGAAGAGGCCTAGGACCATCGAGCTTAAAAGAGCCTTGGAAACTGAAGAGCGAAGACAAACCAATACTGAGGGCCTTTCCCTCTCCTTTGCACTCCTTGGCAACAGGAAAAGCAAGAGGCATGGCAGAAAGAGCTAGCAAACATTTAGGCCAAGCTTGAGAGGCGAGGTGAGATTTAGGCACGCAGGAAAGGACACATCACCTCAGCTAAATCGGTTGCCGGCGCAAACTAAAAGGCGGCAGAGAAATTGAAAATGAGGGGAAGCGCGAGCACGGAAAAGAAGGAAAACATATGTGCTGATGTTCGCTCGACCGGAACATGTTGCTATGGACCCCTGAGGGTCATATGTGCCAAGTTTGGGCCCATTTCGACAACTTTTTGTTTTTTGGCATTTTTTGGGTTTTTGGTCGAAAACTCATAAATTCGCCATTTCAGTTTGAAGATTTGTCAAAGGAGAAGGATGATACCAATGGATGCCATAATTCTATGAGCAGGTCTCCAGCGATTTTCAGAGCATTTGGAGATCATTCGCCCCCTCAAATCGGCGAAAAATGCTCTCTTTTTGCACATTCTGCCCGCCATATCAGCAGTCTGCTATTTCCTGGTTTGTTTCACACAGGTTCAGTTTTGGGGAACTTCTAGGCATCAGATTGAGATGATTTAAGTTGCACCAGAAAGTAGACACAGAGAGCTTTCCAACGAGATATCATGAGCCTCGTTTCGATATTGGGAAAACTTCCAATTGCCTCCACCAAGTCAGGGGACCTTTTTCAGATATAAATATGAAGTATTTTTGTAATTTTTGAACCTCAAAAATCTGCTTTTCCCAAATGTGCGTTTAGCTATTTTTACACTTGGGAAATGATGTAAAGTCATCTGTTTCATTTTGGTTTTCTGATATTTATGGATCTTTGTGCCTTGGGCTTGCAAGCCTGGGATAGGATTTAGATATTTGACTTGACGATGGGAAGACTAGTTTGCTCTGTGAGGGCATCCTTTTTCTTAAATATTATTCCATGGGTTTCATTGTAAGCAGTACAAGACTTGATATAAGAATCAATATAGTGGTCATATGGAGGTAGAGGCTTTGAGAAGAACATACTTGTATGATTTTTAGGGTACGCCTCTTGGATGCTTTTGAGGAATGATGAAGGATTGTTGATGGATTCCTTGACATGGTAGAATGGTATAGTGCTTCTTAATGTGTTTTGTCTTCTAGTTTTTCATTCACACTACATATTTCTTGCTGCTATAGATCAGTAAAGATTGATTTTGAGATATGCCCATGGAGGCACCTCAAAATTTCTGAATCTTCATAGCTTGATGTTTTCTTCTCCCTTAGTTATGCTAAAGAATTCTTAGCTGCTCTTTAGTAACTTAAGGTATTGTTGCTAAGTTTTATTCATAAGCTCTATGTATGTTGAGTAGGATGTATGGTTTTCCCTACCTACCTATCAGCTGCCCATAGTTCTGTCCATAGAAGCCTATCTCTTTGACAGTGTAGTTTATCATCTTGTTGAACCAAGGAGGCCTAGTCCAGATCCATGCTTCACTAAAACGCATAAACTTGTTTTTCCAAGTGCCACAATGTTTTATTGTGTTTAGTGATTAAAATATTTTGAGTTATTGTCCTCCTTATGTGTTTTCCCCAAAGTCTGATAGCCATTTCCCAAAGTTAGAGGGTCTTATACTTCTATGTATGGCTGGAATGTTTGATTTCTGTGTATCAATTAGCTCATAGTTACACTTAGCATGATTAATGGCTTGCTATAACATGTTTATGTCTGCTATCAACTAATTACACTTGAAATCCCTCGTCTTTCACAAGCTTGATGTCCATTTACTCCATTATGCCCAAAGATCATTTCTGCACTTAAATCAAATCATTTCTCTAATGACTTACATTCCTCATCTCATAACTCCTAAGCTATTTGACCCATAGCCAATTGATCGATTTCTTGTGTCCATTTTGCTATCATGATCGGTTTTATCCCCCTCTGGGCTTACCAATACCAAAAATAAAACTCACTTCCTGTATTATGCTGAACACCATAAGCAAACACACCGATATCCTTTACACAAATAGAGAGAGCCCTCTCTGAGTCCAGGAAGGCTAGGTCCTTGGGCTCCAAAGCTTGGTTTGATGTTACATCGTCATTTGGCTTACCAATCAGCCAAATCACAGGACCCTAACATAATGGCGATCACGATGGGACATATTGAGTTCATGATAGTCTAGCAAACTTTTATAGACTCCTTAGTCCTTCAAATTTTAACTTAAACCATCAGCCTTTAGAATCATTTAGTGTAAACTCTCTGCTTCACCATCTTAGCAAAGTGATGAATCAATTTTATAACACTCTTACATCCTAGGCTGCACATAAAACTCAGAAAAAAACCCCAAAATACTCCTTTAGATTGGCTTATTGATAGTACTGGTGGTGGACCATACAAGTATACCTCAAAACAACTGACATTCCACTTGGCGACTCCACTAACTTCTAGTAGACCTTACTATTTTACCAAAATCTAGGCTACTATCTGATAGACCTATCCCATCACTCACTAACATAGCGGGAGATGGTGGGACACTGAGTACATAATAGTCCAGCAAAATATTATAGACTTTTTTGGTCCTTTAGATACCATAAACAAGCAAGAAGTCCATAGACCCATTTTTTAGAGTAAACTCTTTTTGTTCTCATCACCCTAGCAAAGTGTTGAAACAAGTCTAGGATACTTTAACAAATCATAGGCTGCACATAAAACTCAGAAAATCCAAAAACATTCTCAGATTAGTTACTGGTGGTGGACCATAGCTATCTTCACAAAAACAACCCAGTTCCACCTGGCGACTCCACTAATCCATCCCTTTTATTTTGACCATCCTTCACCTTAGTAAGCTTTAGAAAAACCATTCATCCAGAACATTCACCAATACCACTCTCTCTAAACTCTGGATCTAAAATCTGGCTTCACGAAGAATCAACACCAGATCCCATCCAGACCCAAATCCCCCTATCATAGTAGATGACCCAGAGAAGATTTTGTGGCAAGCTTCCGAAACTGACCATCTAGCTACTGGTAGATCCATCCGTAGAACAAGATCAGTTCCTAAACATCGCACTATCCTACTAGATTCACCTTTTGAACTAGAGTCATCACAAACTCTTCCCAGAAGAAAATCATATAGTAAGATAAACTTTGACGATCTTGAACCCCTAAGCCCACCACAGAGTCCTATTAGAGAAGCTTCACCTACCACTCCTCCTGATTTCCAGCTTCTTTATCAGTTTGGCTCCTATCATCCCAGATCTGCTCAAAACCAGATCACTAGTCCAAGTTCATCCGCCACACCTGGTCAAACCGCCACTGTTCAAAACACCCCATCTCAGCCTACTAGTCCTCATCTTGTACACCATCCATTAGCTCCAGTCATGGCAGCCTGGTACGCACCTTTGGTGTTGCCATCGCCCTTGGCTCCTCTCCCAAATAAATATCAAGAGTCTAGGACACTTTAAACCATAGGCTGCACATAAAACTCAAAAAATCTAAAAACATTCCCAGATTAGTTACTTTTGGTGGACCATAGCTATCTTCACAAAAGCAACCCAGTTCCACCTGGCGACTCCACTAATCCATCCCTTTTTATTTTGACCATCCTTCACCTTAGTAGAACTTTAGAGAAATCACTCATCCAAAACATTCACCAATACCATTCTCTCTAAGCTCTGGATCCAAAATCTGGCTTCATGAAGAATTAACACCAGATCCCATCCAGACCCAAATCCCCCTATCATAGTAGATGACCCAGAGAAGATTCTGTGGCAAGCTTCCGAAACTGGCCATCTAGCTATTGGTAGATCCATTCGTAGAACAAGATCAGTACCTAAACATCTCACTATCCTACCAGATTCACCTTTTGAATTAGAGTCATCAAAGGCTTTTTTCAGAAGCAGGTTTCATAGTAAGATAAACTTTAACGATCTTGAACCCCTAAACCCACCACAGAGTCCTAGTAGAGAAGCTTCACCTACCACTCCTCCTGACTCCCAGCTTCTCTATCAATTTGGCTCTTATCATCCCACATCTGCTCAAAACCAGATCACTAGCCCAAGTTCATCCACCACACCTGGTCAAACCACCACTATTCAAACCACTTCATTTCAGCCTACTAGTCCTCATCTTGTACATCATCCATTAGCTCCAGTCATGGCAGCCTGGTATGCACCTTTGGTGTTGCCACCGCCCTTGTCTCCTCTCCCAAATAAATATCAAGACAAAATTCCACACTTTACTGGAGAAGACACCACTACACCTCAACAGCATATAAGTAGGATGACTTATGCTTATGAATACCTGGAGGTACAAGACGAGACCGTCAGAATGAGAATATTTTCCCAAAGTCTTGGTGGTGAACCCAAAACATGGTTCAAAAGCTTAACTCCAAACGGTATCCACAATATCCAGGAACTACATCAAGTCTTCAGAAATAGGTGGGAAATCCGAAGAAACCCCATTCAAATCCTGTCAGAATATAACAACCTAAAAAAAGAAAATGGGGAAAGTGTCCAAGCTTACTGTACTAGGTTCAACAGTGTATATAACTCCCTTCCACCTCATTTCAAACCCCCACTTGGTTTATCCTTGGAAAAATTCCCCGAGGGGTTTGATCCGGACATGACATATCATCTGAGAGACAAGGATCCCCCTACCTTAGAGGAAATGCAACAAATAGCCATAAAATCATATGCCAACTTTGCTGAAAAAAGAGCTAGGACTAGATTAGAAAGAAAGGTCACATATAAAGATGAGGGCTCCACTTCATCACCTTCCCTAGATCCCAGAATAGATGACTTAGTCAAATCCATGGCCAAAATTTGGGAAAAGATCAATGAAAAAGCTCCTGTTAGGGACAATCAGCCAAACCCTCCAAACAGAAACCGAAACCAAAACTTTAGGAGGGAGCAGCCCCAAAACAGACCAAGGGAAAATGACCAACAGATTAGGCCACCATTCAATGAAAACTATGTGGAAGAAGATGATAGAGATACGGAACCCATTGATGAAAGCCACTTAAATCTTGTAGGGTCTGATAATGAGAGTGAGGTGTACCTCACAGTGGAAGAACAGGAGTTATGTTCTCCTAAACAAGATGAGACCAATTATGAAGATCTCGACGATCCTGCCATAGAATTTCAAAATGCCATCATAGAAGCTCACCGGCAGTATAATCTTAGAAGCAGAAAAAACCAAAACCATTCCAAAAAGAATAACCCTGACGGTACCCGGACTTCAGATAACATCCTAAAGAAAACCATGGATAGTAACAAAGTTGAGGCCAAAAAGATAGACCCAAACAAAGGCAAATCCATTCAGACAAGTGTTAGCTCTGATACTCCTAGTACCTCTACAAAAGCCCCAATGTTGGCTATATCAAACAAAATCCCAAGCCAAAGTCAGCAAATTAAGAAAATAGAAAAAGTTATGTCTGAAAAAGCTGAAACAAATCTGCCCAAACTACATACTCCTTTTAGTTTCAAAGGGGAAATTTCCAAAATAAAAATTACCATACCCCTCACAGAGCTAATAACTGTAGGTAGGTATAGATCTCAAATCTTCAAAGTCCTCGATCTAGAGAGCAAAGCAGATACCTTGAATTTAACTGATGACAAACCCGAGCTCTTATTTGGCCCTAAAGTAGAAGGTGAATACCAAGAAGGATCTATTTCTCCTTTCTATGTAAGCTTAAACATACGGGACAAAATATTACACAATGCCATGTTAGATTCTGGTGCTTCCCATAACCTCATGCCTAAAGAAGTCGTGGAAAACCTAGGGCTGGAAGTGACTCAGCCTTACAAAGACCTATATTCTTTTGATTCAAGCCAGGTCAAATGTTTAGGTTTGATAAAGAATCTAGATTTTTCCCTAACACAACTACCAGCCAAAAACTTAGTCATGGATGTAGTAGTGGCCAATATCCCACCCAAGTATGGAATGCTACTATCAAGAGCATGGGCTGCCAAAATACAAGGTAGCCTCCAAATGGATATATCATTCGCTACTATCCCGGTTTTCAACCAAACAAGAAGGTTATACCAAGAGACTCGCATGACATAAATGGTTAGCAACAGAGATAAGCCAAACAATACCCCCATCTATTCCATTCATTCCAATTTAGATTCTTTTATCTTATACAATGAAGGTGATATAAACAAGCAGATAAAAGAAAATAAAGACATGTCCAAACCATTACTGAATGAAGGAATTGATGACCAAAGCCCAAGAAACCCGAGAAACAGCTCAGTATCATGTATGAAAAGGAAACTCTTTTGAGTATGAGCTTTGATGGTTCTTGTGGCAAGACGGGTTCAGGAGCAGGCATCTGGATACACAATACTAAAGAAGGCCATTCTTTTAGATTAGAATTCCGATGCACTAATAACATTGTGGAATATGAAGCCCTTCTCAGCGGTCTGCACATGCTTAGAGACTTAGGCGCCAATAGAATATCAGCCCAAGGAGACTCAGAGCTTGTAATCAGGCAAATCAAAGGTGAATATTCGGCAAAGAACCCAAGACTGAGAGAATATAGGAATGCAGCTTTGGATATCCTTAAAACTTTTGAAAAATATGAACTCACCTATATCCCTAGGATTCAAAATAGTCTGGCCAATGAGCTCGCCTTTTCTGCAAGCAATAGCCAAATACCATGTATAAGTGAGCAATATGACATTCAAGTGAAGCATCGCCCTACTGTACCAGATAATCTTGACCATTGGCAAATATTCCAAGATGATGATCAAATTGATGATTTCCTACAATCAAGGAATGAGTTTGAAATAACCAAAACAGACTCAGGAGACGAAGAAAGGAAACCCAGCCAAAGTCAAGACCAAGAGCTAAATCCACCTTTGTGGACCAATCTAATCCTGGTGGACCATCCATGTGACAGGGAGATAGAAGAAGACACTGACCAAAGGGAACTCGAAGTCTTACACTGCGAAAATGACACCATACCCAGAGGGCTCACACCTTTAGAAGAATTGTTTGACTTTAATGATGTGGCCAAAAAGCCTAAAATGGAATCTACAGAGGATGACATAGAGGAATACAACATAGGAAATCCAGAAGAGCCAAAAAACATTAAACTATCCAAAACCCTCCCACCTAACATAAAACAAAGGTACATAAATCTTTACAAAGAATTTAAAGATGTGTTTGCATGGGGGTGCCAGGATTTGAAATCATATGACACCAGCATCATCCAACATAAAATTCCCCTCAAAGAAAACCAAAAACCTTTTAAACAGAAGTTAAGAAGAATAAACCCAGTATTACTACCATTGGTTGAAAAGGAAATTAAAAAGATGTATGATTCCGAGATAATAGTATCTCTCCGATACTCCGAGTGGGTCTCAAATTTAGTATCAGTTAGGAAAAAGACTGGTGAAATCAGACTCTGCATAGATTTCTGAAACCTGAATAGGGCATGTCTGAAAGATAACTACCCTCTGCCCAAAATGGACCAGATACTTCAGAAGGTAGTAGGCGCTAAAAGAATCTCATTGCTTGATTGTTTTTCTAGTTATAACCAAGTGTTGGTTTATCCTACCGATCAACATAAGACAGCTTTCACCACCCCTTGGGGCACTTTTATGTACGTTAAAATTCCTTTTGGACTGATGAACGCTGGCGCCACATTTCAAAGAGCCATGGACATAGCCTTCTCAGAAGACATAGGTGTTTTCATAGTCATATATCTTGACGATATAACAGTATATTCTAAATCAGATGAAGAACACCTAGCACACTTAAGAAAAGTTTTTAACAAATGCAGAAAGTATGGTTTATCCCTAAACCCCAAGAAAACACTTTTCGGTCTAGAGGAAGGAAAACTCCTAGGTCACAGTATTTCGGAAGAAGGAATTAAAATAGACCCCCAGAGAATCGAAGGTATCTTAAAGATAAGTCACCCCAGAAACATAAAGGAATTACAGTCCTTTATCGGAAAGATAAATTTCTTAAGAAGATTCATCCTAAACCTTGCTGAACTCCTTAAAGATATCAAAAATATGTTAAGAAAGGAGGTCGGAGTTAAATGGACTATAGAAGCCAAAAAATCTTTTAAACTAATTAAAAGGGCCTTAACTGAAATACCAGTGCTGATAAGCCCTGACTTCACCAAAGATTTTTACATTTTTTCATTTGCCTCAGAACACACAATAGCTGCGGTGCTGTTACAAAAAAATGCAGCTGGACAAGAGCAACTTATTGCCTTTTTTAGCAAATCCCTGAGAGATGCTCCCTTGAAATATAACATCATGGAAAAACAGGCATTTGCATTGGTAAAAGCACTGAAATATTTCTGAGTTTACATCTTGCATTCTCATGTCATAGCTTTTGTCCCTAATACTGTCGTCAAGGACATTCTGAACCAAGATCCCGATGGTAAAAGGGGAAAATGGATCGCTATCATCCTAGAATATGACTTAGAAATCCGGCCTACCAAACTAGTTAAAGGACAAGGACTTGCAAGACTAATGGCTGAAACCAACCTCCAAGCTCTAGATATAAACTTTGTCGAAGCCTTAGAAGAACAGGAAGATTGCACACTCCCCCCTATTGATCAAAAATTTTTGGATTCACCTTGGTATGCCGATATTCTTTATGTATTAACTTATCTAAATGCTCCTCCGACTTTATCAAAAACAAAAGCAAGATTCCTTAAACAAAAATCTTTAAAGTTTTGCATTTTAGATGGTTTTCTGTATTGGAAAAATCCCACTGGTATGCTACTTAAATGTTTGCTTGAGTCTGATGCAGAGAAAATTATGCACGAAATGCACGAAGGGGAGTGTGGAGGCCATCTCTACTGGAAAACAACTGCAAACAAAATCCTTAGAGCCGGTTATTATTGGCCTACCTTGTTCCCTGATACTCACAAATTAGTTATGACATGCCATAAATGTCAAATTTTTTATGGCAAGAAAAATCTTTTACCTTTGCCCTTACATCCCATTATAGTTGAAGGACCCTTCCAGCAATGGGGTTTAGATTTCATTGGGGAAATTCACCCCTCCTCATCCGCTCAACATAAATGGATCCTCACAGCCACTGATTACTTTACCAAATGGATAGAAGCCATACCTTCCCGGAACGCCACTGATTCAGTCATCATCACGTTCCTAGAAACCAATATCCTATCCAGATTTGGCTGTCCCAGGAAAATCATTACAGATAACGCCGTTGCCTTCTCTTCCAAGAAAATGATAGACTTCTGTCACAAGTATCATATTTCATTAGGGCATTCCACAGCCTATTACCCTCAAGGTAATGGTTTAGCCGAGTCTTCTAACAAAAGCCTAGTCAACATTATCAAAAAACTTCTTGAACAAAATAAAAAAGCATGGCATGGGAAACTAGTACACGCCTTATGGGTTGATAGATTAACCACCAAGAAATCCATAGGTATGTCCCCTTACCAGCTAGTCTATGGTATAGATGCCATTTTCCCAACATCTTTACGGGTTCCGGTAATGAAACTATTACAAGAAGTCCAAATAGAAGAAAATGACATGCAAAGGAGGGTAAATCAGACTATCCATTTACAACAAACCAGAGAAGAAGTTTACCAAAGGGCTCAGTTAGCACAAGATAAAATAAAACAGATTTTTGACAGAAGAACTAAGGAAAATGATTTTCAAATTGGAGATAAAGTTTTAAAATGGGATTCTAGAAGAGAAGACAAAGGTAAACATGGAAAGTTTGAAAATTTATGGAAATGGCCTTACATCATCAGCTCAGTCAGTGGAAACAATGCTTTCTTCTTGCAAGAACCTGATGGGACTGAAATTTTTGGGGGTCCTGTGAATGGCAGGACATTAAAGCATTATTTTTGTCAGGAGCTCCATTTCTGAGTTTAGAACACTTTCAGTCATTGTACATACCATTGTTTGAAATATTGAAAAAATAGAAAAGTCAAAAACAGTAAAAGATAGGAAAGTCAAAAAACAGTAAAAACAGAAAAGAGGGCAAGTGAAGATAGGACAAAGGCCCCATGTTCCAAAAAATAGTCCTTCGGAAAGCGCGCAAGTCTAAATGCCACTACTAGTGCTTCAATGTCTTGTTCAACTATCTAGCCTAATCATAGCTGAGCATGTTTAAATTTATTTGCTGATAAGTTAGTGAGTGCAAAAGATAGTCAACATTGTGTAAGATTGACTTATCACAGAGCTTAGATTAGGGAGAGATTCTGGTTCCACATGCCTAAAACAAAACCAAAGAGAGAAGCGAGGGATGAAAAATACATTGTACATCTTAACCCCGCTTGTCTAGTTTCCCTTTATTGCAAAATAACATTTGTGTGCAGCTTGTATTTTATGCCGCAAATGCATGACAAATCAGACTGCCTAATCCTGATTTGATCATTTTTGAATTTCATGTTTTAGATTAGAGAATAAAATCCTGTCAAAACTGCTTAATCTTGACAGTCGATCTAGTTTTAGGTAGAGAAATGAAGGAGTTCATCAGCTTAATCTGAACTCCCGGCAGATATAAGAGTAGAAATAGATAGGTTCATTTTGCAAAAAGAAAGAATATGTATTGTCAAAAGGCTGCTATTTCAAATGCGCCAAAGAGAAGAAAAAATGTTAGGAAAGATAGTGGGGTAGGTAGAAGTATCATTGATGTTAACCATGCTGTCACTTTTCAGAAATAACATCAAAAAAGGGTGAATTTTTTCCCCAATGGATAAGGCGCTGGTCTTCATAAGCCAAGGATCTGAATTCTGGACATCTCCTGACGAGGAGCTGCCCTCCCCAAATGGAGCCACTGTTAGTCATCATTATTTTTCACTTGTTGGTGATGAATATATCCATAGCTGAGTTTTCTAGAAGCTGAATTCCCTATGTCAATCTGTCATCTAGAAAACCCTCATAAAACTTTTTTTTCTCCCTTTTACTTTTCAGTCCGCCCTTGTCAAGATTAAAATCCATTATCACTATTTTTTCTAGTTTCAGCCCTACTGGTCTGCCCCTCAGCTCCAAAAGGAAAAATCCAAATCTGTTTCAAAAGTCTCCCCTATGTTAGGAAGTGGCGCTTTAAGGCATTTCACCCTTGGCAACCATCAAAAGGCCAAAAAACCTACATCTGCTACAGACCAATCATGACCAACCTCCTACTCTGTAAATCAAGTTGATCACAGCTCTAAGTCGCGCCACTTATATCCCTAGGTCTCAACACTGCATAAACCACAGTCTCAAGCTGATTATTAGGTGTTTCACAGTGTTTTATGGATTCTGCAAAGAAAAGGAAATATAACTTCATCTCAGGAGTAAATGCTTGAATCTATAGTTAGAGGAACAGCTGCTTCTAAATGTAGCATGAGCCTGAGATATATCTGCAAAACAGAGAGTCACTCATCAAGATCTTGCAGCTTCTTTCCAGCATGAAAATCACAGTAAGAGAAAGACACCACTGTCACAGCAAACTGGTAAATTGTCATGGCCCAGAACCTCCTTCATTTACAAGCAGAGGGTTAGGGCGCCTCCTTCATCTACAAGCAAAGGGCGCTGGCCAGTATTGACTTTGAGGATTGAAAAAGTCCAGGTTTGTTTTTTACTGAACAGTGAAACAGAGATTCTAGGTCTTCTGAGTGTAAGTGATAATCACAGCAGGGATAGAATCTGAGGTATGCAAGTTCAAAGGAAAATAGACTTTGGTCTTGTAAAGGAAGTCATGAGAAGTTTTCAAATCATGTGAAGTGTTAAAATTTAGAAAGGCATATCATGAGTAAAAACAATTCTAATCATAGGCAGTTTGCTTTCCCACAAGACCAAATTGAAGAGATGCTGACAGATCATGTCATCACACAGGCAGAAGAAAAGTTGTTTGTTTTTCAAAGGGTACTGACCTCCATAGTCACAGATTCTATCTTTCAAATAAATTGTCATAAGTTAACCAAAGTAAATGATGACATTTCAGTTCCCCTCAGAGCAGTACAGTGAGACAGTGACACTTTGACTAAGGTTTTTTTTTTTTGCTTACCATAACATCCAAGGAAAATCTTTGTCAAACAAGTTTATCAAACAATCTTCAGATACTTTGCCAAGTAAAGGGCCTCCTTCGTTCATGAGCAGATGGCCAAGGCATTGAATGTTTTTGAAGACTGATTGATCAAATGATGCAGTGGAAAGAGACAAAGGAGGAAAGCAAAAGTCTTTACACAGGAAACAATATGAATGTGTATGCCATTGATACAAAAGGGGCAGTTTTCTTAAGGGAAAGGGTCAAACAACACCCCACTGTCACATGCCAAGAAGTCTAAAGGAGCGCCTTTCAAGTAAACAGAGAAATATGGTATGAAGGGATGCAGCCAAAATGTGGCACTTACAATCAAAGAAGGAGCTCATAAATCGCCTGGAAGCAGAAATTATCAAACAAGTTGGAAGAGCACAGGCAATCTCCTGTTAAGTAACAAAACAGCTTTCAAATGCTTTTTGACAGATTTTGGATGGTTTTTCCTTGTTAAAATATCACCTAAAGTGTCAAAGTAGGGGACAAAGTTGAGCTTTGGAATGGTTCTATTACAAAAAGACCAATTCACTAGCCAAAGCAAATGGTAACTGTGTTTCAACATTGCAAATAAGTATACCAGTTATGAATAGACAAAGAAGTGGTTTTGATAGATTGTCAGTGTTTTGGGAGTTTTAAAACAAATACAACTTTCTCATTATTCAAAAAAGACAGAGATATCATAAATGGTATAAGCAAGAAAGTATGTTGAAAGGAGGTGCCTTTCTCAAATCAGAGGGCCATGATCAAGTCCAAGAAAACCAGCAATTTTGACACCTGCATTGGAGAAAAGGTTGAAGAAGCTGTTAAAGACCGAGGCTGTCAAAACAGGTTGACAAAACAAACCCTGTCCTTTCAGAAACAAATCAGAACTCGGGTAATTTTCTTGACAGTTTTAAAAGAAGGGTGGCTTTACATCATAAATAGCACCAGCATCATTAAAAACAGTGGCAGAGATGATATGAAGGTTATGGAGTTATTTTTCAAAGTTTGAAGTTCGGTGTTGAAGTGTCACCCAAGGAAAAAAACTGGAAACCCCCTTGAAACACCTGTGCATAAGTAAAATAGAGTTCTGGCCTTTATCTCTGATGCATGCATCGCTTGTCATTCCGAGGAGAAATTGCGTCGAGAAGTATTGTTGAAAAAGGTCAAAAGACTGTGTTTACCCTGCAAAACATGACCAAGAGTTCATGTTACATTTAAGAATATGACCGTTGGAGAGTTTTGTTTTATGTCAATAGAGTGAGGGGAAGAGTGCATATTTCATTGTCAAAACGAAGCAAAGTCCTTTGGTTACCCCCGGCATCAAGCAAAGCAAGTTTCGGGTCAAATTGCAGAAGTTGCACAGTTTAAACGCCGCGCGACGTGCCTGCCAATTCGCGCGACGCGCCTGGGAGCAAGTTTACACAGCCAGCCAGTGTATGCGTGACGCGCCTGTACAATCGCGCGACGCGCCTGTACACGGCGCCTGACACCCGACCCGACAGGGCCACCCGTTGGTAAACTGCGCGTCGTTCTTTCCCTGAAGAGTGACATGCAGGCCTAAAGACCTCCAGAACTACCTCCAGTGCTCCACAAGAGTTGTGCTTCGTGTCTTGAGGTATTTACACACTTTGCCCCTAAAAATTTGTGACTGTTTGATGGTGTTTGGAGCCAAAAATAAGGTTTGAAACAAGTAAAGTTGAATGTTTACGTTCAAAAGGAATAAAGTTTTTCTGAGTTTGGGATAGCCCATATTCACCAACAGAAGGCTTATCCAAACAGGCCACTCCTTCTGTGTGTTTCAAAACCTAGTAGTTATCCTCAAAAACAGTCAATTTTTAGCAAAAAGCAGTGTTATCCAGGTGGGGGTGTTTTAGTCAGAACCCTATTTTGAGACAATTAAAGGCAAAATTCAAATTGAATGATATGCACATATTGGTGAGTTGCATACGAGGGGGTTGATGTTTTGATCCAAGGAGAGCTTATTCACTGTTAAACTGCTACAAATTTTCACAAATCTGCATTCAAAATTTTCAAAACCTTGTCACCATAGCTGAAGAAATAGTGTTTGCTGTGTGAGGTTTCGAGGTGTAAAGCTGTAATAAAATGCTGGCTGTGTCATTCAAAAGCACCTACAGGAGATAATTGGTTTTGAAACTAAGAGCAGTATGATTTCACTTTAATTAATCAAAGGATCAGGGATCCTATACTTTCACAGCATCAAAGGACAGAGGTTAAATCCATAAACTACAGAAAGGGCAGTTTACTCCTGAGTTTTGTAACTTGACTGTTTTTGTTCATTCAAGCTTATTTCAACACAAGTTGGTATTCAGATGGGACACAGGCTTTTTTTTTACAAAGAAACAGGGTTTACATATTTAACAGGAGCTTATATTATGGGGAAGAAATAAGCTGCTACAACCCTTATTAAAACTATAGAGCTTGTTTCAATGACTGTCACCATTGTTCCATAACAGTGAGTTTGGATGTATGCACACACTGAAGGTTAAATTTGTATGTGTATGATCCTGTTTGGTGGAGTGACATATATATAGAGAACAGTGAAGTTTAGTAGGAGAAAGGGTTCTTGATCAAGCAGATATTTATAGGTTGAAGCTACAGGGGAAGGTTGCTCACGCTCCTCACAAAGGGACAGTATTCACTGTGTTTGTTGGTTAACTGCCTTGTGTTTTTCAATCTTATTGAAGTTTTTATCCATCTAAAGTAAAGGTTTCTTTAACATAACCAGAGGTGTTACGTTGGTAGGAGGTCTTGCCTACTTTGCAAAGTAAAGACTCTTGCAGGCCTTGTTGAAACCTTTTGAGGCATTTTCCAAAAACTCTGTTACCTTGTTCAGAAATATAGTGACTGTATACCTACACTGAAGTTTGACTGCATATCCATAAGTCTGTTGTTTTATTTGCACTCCAAGAAGAGCAGGTTGTTAATGATTGAAATTCTACCTTGGAGACAGAGATACAGGTGTGTTGATTGGCCTCTAACAAATTCACAAGAAAAAGTGATTTCTTAACACTGTGTACAGGAAAATTACCTAGTAGTCTGTCTCCTCTTTACTATATGATATCCTATTAAGAAATCTGCCTGGCTGAGGTACATTCAAAGGAAGAAGGCTAGTTTTAAGAGAGTAGAGGTCATGTATTATAAAGAAGCTTGTTGCAAACCATCCAAATCACATTGTTTATCTGTCAAAGCAGTAAAGTGACACAGTTTGACTCCAACAGGGCATTTTACACACAGTGAGGCAGTTTGTCTCTTCCAAAGCATATTCAAGTCAAAGTTCCTCCAAGGCAAGATAGCAGGAGCGGTCCACATAAAAGATATGAGCCCATCTCTACAGAAGAGATTAATGCTCATCCATATGTACTTTTCAACTTCCATGAAGTAGGCTGCCTAGATTTCTGCCAGAAGATAGAAGAAGTCAAGAATTTTTCGCCATTAACACACTTGTGCGCCCTGAGATTCAAAGAAAAACATTTCAAAGTGGCGGGTCTTGATTTCAAAATTTCTCCAAGGTATGTGTCCAAGGCCACCAAGATCCCGTATCATGGCGAAAAATGGTTCAAACAGGCTCATCTTGACTTAGAGGATTACAAGCCTTTCATCAAGCCTGGACATAGAGAGGCTTTCACTGCTATTTTCCCTTTTTCATATCTCCTTGACAGCTATGCTCCTCTTATGAAAGTCATAATGAAATATTTCACTTGTGAAGGAAGGTTTGATCGAATTTATGCCTACCATGTCCGATTATTGATGCATTTTACTAGAAGCAGGCAACTAAACCTCCCTTACTTTTTGTTCAAGAGCATAGAGAAGATGGCATCTACTATCCAGAAGAAGGCCCCACCTCTACAAATCCCTTCCCTTTTTCATCATTCTTTGATCAAGATTATCTTCCTACACCAGCTAGAGAAGAAAGAGGTTTCATGGGATTTATTCATCAGCCATCCAGATTTTGCTGCTGTTCTTCCTGCCCATATTTCTCCCACTCATCCTATCCATCGCCCGGTACCTTTGTTCAGTAGGCCTACTCCTAGAAGGCTTAGGATGTCTACTAGATAGTCAAGTCAACAAGAGGAAAGAGATGAGCAGCAATAGTTAGATGATGAGGAACAACAGCAAATAGAAAGTGAAGGACAGCAGGTCCAAGATGAGCAGCAGCAGTTAGATGATGAGGAACAGCAGCAAATAGAAAGTGAAGGACAGCAGGTCCAAGATGAACAGCAGCAGTTAGATGATGAGGAACAACAGCAAATAGAAAGTGAAGGACAGCAGGTCCAAGATGAACAGCAGCAGTTACAAATTGATGAACAGCAGCAGGTACAAATTGAGGAACAGCAGCAGACAGCAGATAAGGAACAGCAACAGGTGCAAGATGAAGAACAGTGGGTTGGGCAGGAAGTTGAGACACCTCTTGAGCCAGAAATTGAACAAGACATTGATGAAGAACAACAAGCTAATATTGGAAAACAGGGGCAGCCAAGTGAGCAGCCAGAAGAAGATATCCAGCAGCCTCAAGAAGAGCAGCAAGTTCAGGAAGATGTCAAAGGTAAATCAGTTGTGCATCCTCCTCTCAAAATAACAAAGCTCAGCACAACAAGGAAAAGAGGGGCTAAAGCTGCCACCCTAACAGTGACAAAGATTGTTCCTAGCAAGAGGAAATCGCCCAAAAGGACACCTTCTAGCATGCCAAGGAGGAAAAGCGCCAGATTGGCTTTCAAAGGTAAAAGCAAAGTTGGAAAAAGTACAAAGCATGAAGGTGAATTAGCTGTCATCCCTATCCGAAGCGATGACAGTGATAATGAGGCCCGCCTTCTTGAAAATCTCCTAATCCATAAGGAAGGGCAAATTGAGGCATTAGAGGAGGATCTTCAAAGGGCAAGGAATTTCAACCACTTCTTGGAGATTGAAAACAAACAGATGAATGTGCACACAGCAGTTCATGAGGCACGGGCGATCAAATATAAAAATGAGGCAGCTAAGGCGCAAGTGAGAATAGAAGAGCTCATTGGGGAGTTTGATGAGGAGGAGGAGGAATACCAACCTAGGCGGAAGAGGCCTAGGACTATAGGGCTTAAAAGAGCCTTGGAAAAGCAGAAAGTAGAAGAACAGGCCCAGCTCCAAGCTTTTCCTCTCACTGCACTCCTTGAGCAGGAAATTGAAGAAAACAAAGAGGCATGGCTTGAAAGAGCTAAAAAGCACTTGGAAATGAAGCTTTAAAGGGCGAATAGAGATTTAGAGCTGCAAAGGAAGAGGACTCATCACTTTCAGAAGTTGAATCGGTTTGCCAGGCGCAAACTAAAGGCAGCCCAAGAGAAATTGAAGAAGGCAAAGGGGAAGCGCCCGGCACGAAAAGAGGAGAAAAGCATATCAGCCCTTGATATTTTGGCCTCAGCTTCGGAGCATGTTGCTATGGACCCCTGAGGGTCATATGTGCCAAGTTTGGGCCCATTTCGACAACTTTTTGTTTTTTGGCATTTTTTGGGTTTTTGGTCGAAAACTCATAAATTCGCCATTTCATTTTGAAGATTTGTCAAAGGATAAGGATGATACCAATGGATGCCATAACACTATGAGCAGGTCCCCAGCGATTTTCAGAGCATTTGGAGATCATTCGCCCCCTCAAATTGGCGAAAAATGCCCTCTTTTTGCACATTCTGCCCGCCATATCAGCAGTCTGCTATTTCCTGGTTTTTTGCACACAGGTACAGTTTTGGGGAACTTCTAGGCATCAGATTGAGATGATTTCAGTTGCGCCAAAAAGTAGACATAGAGAGATTTCCAACGAGCTATCATGAGCCTCGTTTCGACATCGGGAAGGCTGCCAATTGCCTCCAGCAAGTCAGGGGACCTTTTTCAGACATAAATATGAAGTATTTTTGTAATTTTTGAACCTCAAAAATCTGCTTTTCCCAAATGTGCGTTAAGCTATTTTTATACTTGGGAAATGATGTAAAGTCAATATAATTTCCGTTTTTAGCAATTTTTTAGATATTTTATGGGATATTTTGTGCCTTGGGCTTTGCAAAGCCTCAAGGACAAGTTTAGATATTTTGACTTGGCCAATGGGATAGCTAGTTGCTCCATGAGGTTTTCCTCACTCAAGCCTATTTATTCCACAAGGATTCATTGTAAAAAAGAGGCTGAACTTGAGAGAAGAATCAATATATTGGTCATATGAGCTTTGAAGAACATACTTGTGTTATGATTTTTGGACTGCCTCTTGGATGCTTTTGAGGAATGATGAAGGATTGGTGATGGATTCCATGACATGGTAGAATGGTATAGTGTTTCTTGCTTTGTTGTTGTCTTCTAGTTTTCATCCATGATACATGCTTCTTTCTGCTATAGATCAGTAGAGATTAGTTTTGAGATATGCCCATGGAGGCACCTCAAAATTCCTGAATCTTCATAGCTTTATGTTTTCTTCTTCCTTAGTTATGCTAAAGAATTCTTAACTGCTCTTTAGTAACTTAAGGATACTGTTTGCTAGTTTTATTTACAAGTTCTATGCATGTTAAGTAGGATGTATGGTGTGCCCTGCTTACCTATAAGCTGTCCATAGTTCTGTCCATGAAACTATCTCTTTGACTGATTAGTTTATCATCTTGTTGAACCAAGGAGGCCTAGTCCCGATCTAGCCCTTTGCCTAAAACTATGAAAGCTTGTTTGTCCAAGTGCCCAATAACTTAAAGACGGTGTTTAGGAGTTCCGGCATAGTTTTATGAGTTGTTAGTCCTTATTATGTGTTTTCCCCAAAGTCTGATAGCCATTTCCCAAAGTTAGAGGGTCTTATACTTCTATGTATGGCTGGAATGTTTGATTTCTATGTATTAATTAGCTCATAGTTACATTTAACATGATTAATGGCTTGCTATAACATGTTTATTTCTGCTATCAACTAGTTACACTTGAAATCCCTTGTCTTTCACCAACTTGATGTTCATTTACTCCATTTCGCCGAAAGATCCCTTCTACCGTGAATCAAATCGGCCCTACAGCAACCTTACATCATCATCTCATAGTTTCCTTGACCATTTTGATGCCATAGCCCAATTTATCTACATCTTGTTACCCAATTTATATCTTTGATCAGTTTTATCCCTCACGAACTTAAAAAACCAAAAAAATCAAAAACTCACTTCATAACTAGCCTAATATCAGAACACCATAAGCAAACACACCGATATCTTTTACATATAATAGAGAGAGCCCTCTCTGAGTCCAGGAAGGCTAGGTCCTTGGGCTTCAAAGCTTGGTTTGATGTTACATCGTCATTTGGCTCGCCAATCGACCAAATCATGGGACCCTAACATAATGCATTGTTGGCATTATGATGGTTCTGATCTCTCTCTTGAGGTCTTTTTGGTATTGGTTATAAAAATTCATATTTGTAATTTGATGAAAAGGTTATGTTGAGACCTATGATGTAAATTGTTATATTCAGTCATGTAAGGACTTCTTCAAATTTGTAAACCCACTTGGTTGGGTACTTGAGTCATATATATAAATCCACTTGGTTGGATCATTAATGTAAGTATGAGTCCTTGGTGATAGGAAAGGTCATAGAGTCATGTACTTCATTGAAAAATATGTTTGAAAATTTAGTGTGAACTTAGGGGGAGCATGGTAACTTTAGTGCACATCATATCTACAGAGCTCTTCTTTCTACAAGAGAAGAAAAACCATGTTTTGGTTTTGATCCGCCCTTTGCCCTTGATGTCAAAGGGGGAGAGTATCATGGTGTTTGAATAATGTTTATAATCAATGTATATATCTGTTGTGGTGATCAAACACCATCATGGTTGCCATCAAGTCCAAAGGGGGAGATTGTTGGCAATATGATGCAATGTGTTGTCCTTGATGGCAACCTACTTGATGAAGTTGTCCTTGATGGAAACTATCTTGATGAGTTGACTTTGGAAAGCAACCTATGTGTTAAATATGTAAGGATGATGTAGCTATAGATTAGTTCAGATGTGACAGAGAAATGAATTCTAGTAAGTGCCAGAATAATGATGAATAAGTTATGTCACAAAGCATATGCGGGTTTGTAAAGGCAAAGTAGCGTATGTACGCATAAAAGTACGTACCAAGTAGCGTATGCCTATTTCCGCTCTAAATTTATAAAACCAGGGGACATGACAAAGGTATTGGCCCATAGTATTGAGCGCTGGACTATCTATTTGAACCCATCCAGGAATACCATCAGTGGTTTTGACTCATGGTATTGATAAAGGCTAAATCTGTATAAGGAGAAGAAGGTCATAGTGCAAGGGAGTGCATAGGTCTGGGTTTTAATGAATATTCCACTTTGAAGTATATCTGTTTGGAATGGGTAACAATTTATTGATTGATCTAAACTAATAATGCACCTATGAAGAAAATTATGAAGAGGGATCTCTAGATCTGAAATGACTATGTATTTTCTAGATCTGTTTATGGAATGTTTAGATCTATGATCTGGTGAATCTTTGCTGAAGTAAAGGGTAATATCCGAGCTATTTGTCTGATCTGAAGAGTTGCGCAGCCCTACAATGTGTGCAGATCTATAAGCATGTTCATGGCAGAGAAAGTACGTATATACGCGGGTTGGTTTCAGCAAAAGCGCGTATGGAATATGAGGTTAGTCCTGAAATATGTGCAGATGTATACGCAGGTTTGTCTCTGTGAAAGTGCGTATATACATAGGTTCAGTAAAGTAAAAGCGCGTATGGAATATAGGGTTTTGTTGAAGTATGTGGAATGAAATGTATGATCTGTTTTTTTGTTTTACTGCTATCTGTCAATGATGTATTCATACAGATCTGGGTTGTTTGAATGTTGATTATGCTGCTGATTATGTTGATTAAAGATCAAGTTGTTGGTTGATTGGTTGATGATTCAATGAATGAATTGATGGGGTAATAAGTTTCAGTTTGATGTATGTTGAGCTTAAATGTGTGGAGTGGGTCCAGTCTGAAAATCTGATGAAAAGTGGCCTACAAGATGTGTTGTGTGGAAGCTATTGGATCTAGTATGAAAATTGATGAAACATGGTCCATGGTGGTGCTAAGGGTCAAAGCCTTCAGTGAGGGGGTTGTAGCTCCCTTCTAGGAGAGGCTGGTAAACGAGAGCAGGGGGTAGTAACTCCCTTCCAAGAGAGGCTAGTAAACGAGATCAGGGGGTTGGAGCTCCCTTCGAGTAGCGGCTGGATAATGAGAGAAGGTTGCAGCCTTCTGCAGGTGGGTGCCTCCGTGCTAGTATGAGTCTGTGCCAGTACAAAATTGTAAGAAGTTTTCTTTATAATAAATATTGAAGACAGAGATGACAGTAGCGGTGGTTTTCTCCCTAATTGGGTTTCCACCTTAAATATTAGTGTTCATGTGTGTTTCTTATGTGTGATGGTTTATTCTGTTATTACTACACATGCTTACTGCTTACTAAACATCTGATGAATGAATGATTTAATGATCTAAGTAAAGAATTAAAATGCATAATAAGATCTATGGACATACGCAAGTTTTCTTAAGGATATCCGCATGTATACGTGAGTTGGGTTCAGTAAAGTAGCGTATGGTTTTAAGAGAAAGAAAAAGTAAAAAGTTTGCAGTTAGCTCAAAATACTGATTCACCCCCTCCCTCTGAGTATTTTTCCCAACAAATCTTCCTCGTCCATAGCCAAGAACCCAAAGACTCTTCGCACCAACAAACCCTATGCTTTGTGTGGTGTCCATGGCCATTATTCTCACCATTTTCCTCACCTCACGCATTACCGAGCCTCTTCAGAGGTCATTCGCAAGTATGAGGTTGAACAAAATCAATTCGCCTCTCCTATCCTCACGTAGTATGCGTCAGGCCAACTCGAGGATCCCCCTGCTACCATTGACATTCCTCCCCCTGATGTTGAGATGTTGGAACCTGCTGCCCCCTCCTATACCTATCATCATCCGTCTGACCCTCAGATTACATTCCCTCTGAATCCACTCCCTATGTTTTGCTTGATTCCTTCAGCAACATTCTTGGGCTCTACATCCTTTAACCATATTTTTACTTGTTCTTCTGTCATCCCCCATGACAATCCGTATGTGAGCCTTTCTTCCCACGCTGATGATTTAGGTAGCTTGGCAGTGTCATGTGGTGTTCTCTACCTTTTCCTTCCCACCCATACCCAGGATGATAACATCTGTTTCTATGATGTTCGTCACAGTCTGAGCTCCAGCTATTCCTCCCATAGCCCTCATACATCACTCTCTAGTCTGTCTATGTGTCATAGCCATCATACCCAGACTACTCACTCCCATAGTTGTCGTTTGATGTCTACCCTACACTCATGCTGCCATCATTATTCTTCCTCCTCCCATTTCTTGTTTTGTGACACTATTTCGCTAGACCTCTCCTCCACACATTACATTGGCTATGTCGATGGGGCAAGTCGCTATTCCCAAAATCTAGCCTCGATAGCCTGGGCCATCTTTACCCCCTTGCATACCCTCGTTCTTTCTAACAGGGTCTGCATTGGTAATGCCACCAATAATCAGGCCGAATATGATGCAGTACGTGGCCTCTTAGCCGATGCCCTCTCTCATTGCATCCTCCATTTGCACGTTTGTTTAGATTCTCTACTTCTTGTCTTACAACTCAATGGTGTCTATCGTGTGCACAACCCTATCCTGTTTAGATGATATTTACGAGTGAACCTTTTGATACATGAATTTAGATTCATTACTTTCAACCATGTACCTAGAAGTCAAAATCACTACGTAGATAGCATTTCAAACCATGTTCTAAACTGGAATTTATCACACACAAGACAATAACATTTCACATCATCAACTGAATGCATATATATATATATATATATATATGTATATGTATATGTATATGTATATGTATATGTATATGTATATGTATATGTATATGTATATGTATATGTATATGTATATGTATATGTATATGTATATGTATATGTATATATAATATGTTTTGCGAGTCCATATACTCTGATACATATGACATGCCCATAGCATGTTACAAAAAACAAAAATCAAAACTGGGGGGGCACCACTTGCCCCTACATACACTGAGGGGCACCACCTGCCCTACATCTAATCACTCTCTGGAGGATCCCGAGCCAATGGCTCTGCTCTCGCAGCTCGCAGATCACACACAGTCTGACCAGCGATTGCCATGCGCTGCATGATACCTCGCCATTCCAAGGGTAGCCCAATACATAGCTCTATTTACTGGTCGTCTAAGTCCTGCCAACCCCACTCCAAAACACTGGTCAGCAGCCCCTCACATCTACGATGAATGTCCTCCAATAGCTCGGTCATATCCTCATTCTGTGCCATTCTCGATCCACTAGCCCCTGTAATTCCTGCTACTGCAGGTCGTCCCATATATCCGGTCGGTTTCACCGGAGCTATATGTGCATACCAAAAGTATGAGGATAAGTACCATAAATACTATTATCAAAATTTAACATGCACATAACAGATTAGTTACTTGTCACTTACCGTCAAGCCCCCATACTTGACCAGGCGGAACCGGCCAATCCGGATCTCCCCAATAACTCATCCCACTATAGGGATAGTCGTCTATGTACAATGGCATCTGATCCCAATGGGTGAAGAACTCTGGTCAGAACACCCGTCTGACTGCCCCTCCTCCTCCTCTACACAGTAGTCATCCCCATCGACACATCCTGGGTTCTCTCAGACTCCCATTAGGTAGTTGTACACGAGGTCGCAAGGTCGGGATCTTCTCAAGCAAGAAGGAGCACAATACAATCCCATAAGCACAATCATGGTTCACTTGCCGCTTACAAATCGACAGTTTTTGTTTCAACGACACCAACATCATCTGGGCCCACCCATAGTAGGTCCCACTCAACACACTTTCTACAATCATCATCTGCCCTCCAGTGATGTGATGGAGCGCCTGGCTGCCCAGGATCTGCAACACTGATGCCACCACTGCACGGGTCTCCAACCTCTCTATATCCCCAATCGATATCCAAGTCCCTTTGACCCGGACACCTGGTCGATAATGTCACTCTATGAACTCCATGATGTTACGCCCCCGTGGTAACACTGGATGTGTATTTCCCACCATCCCTAATGGTGGGAGACCAGTCAAGAAATACAGATCCTGGACTGTTAGCTCAATCCTGTGCCCATGCACTATAAAGACCTCATGATATGGATCCCAATAACTGATAATCCAGGCCAACAAGGGCTCCCTAGCTCTCATTAGAGGGTTCTCCACAAATTTCAAAACCCCAAACCTGGCCAATGCACGACGGACACCCTGATCTGCTTGGATTTATGACCGTAATGTACCTAGGTCTCTCTTTATCCACTTAATCTGTATATCTGCCATATCTGCACAAAACCATCATCTTTGTCAGTCTACAGATAGGAAAAAATTCATTCAATCACACAAAACCTGAATCTCAGCCCACAACAGCACTAAACTCACCTCCCTCTGACAGGTCACACTTTTTGGCCAAATCCTAGGATAGGTCGCACTTTTCAGGCCCAAACCTGCTTCCCAGGTCGTAGTTTTTGCCCCAAAAAGTGCGACCCGACTGTAAAGATGAGGTAGGGGCTATTCCTGAGATTTGGGACCCTAATCTAAACTTTTAACCCATCAAAAACAAAGAGTAGGATTAGGCCTCTTACCTGCAACTGACAGATCTCGATTCCAAAGATCGGTTTGTCTGCTACACTTGCCGCAAGATTTAGGGCCTTCTCTCCTCTCCACATTCACCATAGCTACACAAGCAAATGAATGCATTTGGAGGGAAAATGCCTTATTAAAAGAGAAACCCTACTTTTTCTTTCCCCCGCTATGCCCAAACCGTAGCCCCGTTTGACACACCATCTACACCGTTGGAAAGCTCTCCCCGAACACTCAAATGGGTATCTGTTATTTTTTCATGTTTTGATACTTCACCTGGACACATTTTGTCCACGAAGGGTCTATTCACCTCTCCTCCAAATCGAATTTCCTCACTTACAATACTTGTACTTGGGGCACCACTTTGCTGCCTTACTTGTCCTTGTTCGTGTTGATTTTCGTCATGGGATACCCTATTGTACTCATGTTTTTATGGTCCCCCATTGGACCTTTACTGTGTGGTAGCACCTGTTAGCCATCAGTATTTTTTACATGTTAGTGATGACTATATCTATAGCTGAGTTTTCTAGAAGCTGAATCCCATATGTCAATCTGTCATCTAGAAAACCCTCATAAAACTTTTTTCGCCCTTCTACTTTTAGTCCGCCCGTGTCAAAGTCAAAACTCATTATCATTATTTTTTCTAGTTTCAGCCCTACTAGTCTGCCCATCAGCTCCAAAAGGAAGAGTCCAAGTCTGTTTCAAAAGCCTCCCCTATGTTAGGAAGTGGCGCTTTAAGACATTTTCACCCTTGGCAATCATCAAAAAGCCAAAAAGCCTCCATCTGCTACAGACCAACCATGACTGACCTCTCACTTTGCAAATGAAATTGAAAAACAGCTCTAAGTCACGCCACTTACACCCCTAGGTCTCAGCACTGCACAAACCACAGTCTCAAGCTGACTATTAGGTGTTTCACAGTGTTTTATGGATTCTACAAAGGCAGAAAATATAACTTCATCTCAGGAGGAAATGCTTGAATCTACAGTTAGAAGAACAGCTGCTTCTAAATGTAACATGAGCCTGAGATATGTCTGCAAAACAGAGAGCCACTCATCAAGACCTTGCAGCTCTTTCCAGCATGAAAATCACCGGAAGGGAAAGACACCGATGTCACAAGCAAACTGGTAATTTGTCATGGCCCAGAACCTCCTTCATTTACAAGCAGAGGGTTAGGGCGCCTCCTTCATCTACAAGCAGAGGGCGCTAGCCAGTATTGACTTTAAGGATTGCAAAAGCCCAGGTTTGCTTGTTACTAAACAATGAAACACAGACTCTAGGTTTTCTGAGTGTAAGTGATAATCATAGCAGGCCTAAAATCTGAAGTATGCAAATTAAAAGGGAAACAGAGTTCAGGTCTTGTAAAGAAAGTCATTTGAAGTTTCCAAAACAGAAGAATTGTTAAACCTTAGAAAGGCATATCATTGGTAAAAACCATTCTGATCATAGGCAACCTGCTTTTCCACAAGACTGATTTGAAGAAATGCTGACAAATCATGTCATCACACAGGCAGGAGAAAAGTTGTTTGTTTTTCAAAGGATGCTGACTTAGACTATCTTTCAAATAATTTGTCATAAGTTAACCAAAGTGAATGCTAACTTTTCAGTTTCCCCTCAGAGCAGTACAGTGAGACAGTGACACTTTGACTAGGGTTTTTTCTGAAGCACAGTAGTGTTTGCAAGCAGAGGTGCCAGTATTGATGTGTTTCAAGTTGGTTGCTTACCTTCATAATCCAAGCAAAACCTTGTCATGCAGCCTTAGCAAATAATCTTCAGATACTTTTCTTAGTGAAGGGCCTCCTCCATTTATGAGCAGATGGCCAAGGCATTTAGTGTTGTTGAAAACTGATTGGTCAAAAGGAAGCCAAGCATTTGTCAAAAAGGCTATCCTTCATAAACAAAGTAAAGGACACTCATCCTCCTCCTCATAAGAGAATTCCTTCAAACAACTCATCACAGTGAAAAAGAAAGAAAAGTACAGTTGGTTTTCCAAAGAAAGTCTGCTCCTATAACAAAGTCAAAGATACCTTGCTGGTATATTTTGAGCAGAGGAAAAGTGTTAGAAAAAGCGCCCTCGAGTATAGACAGAGGATGAAAGAGTTTAAGTAAATGCCACTGAAGTAGTGTACCCACAGTCAAAAACAGGCTCAAATATTTCATCTCAACAAATACCAAAGGATAGTAAAATTTGCTTGGCTGTTGAATCATCATACCTCTGCCACAGTGAAATTAGGGTTAAGGAGCACCCGGGCAGTTTGTTTCAAAATGATTTTCTGATCAAACAGAGATGAAATTTACAAAATTGAGAGAGGTTTTTGTCCCTCATAGGTTCAAAAATAAAAACCTCCTTCAGTTTCTGCACAGGTATCATGGTTTGTGAGGAGCATGAAAAATACAGATGTCACGGGAGAACTTCTGCACTAGGATACACCTTTTTTGACCAGTGATGGGACAGTCAGTTTTTGAAGGCTCAATTGGACTCCAAATGAACAAATTCAAGTTTCTATGGAAAATATACTTCCATATCTTTCCGATGAGCCATCTCGGGCCAAATTCCGACAAAAGGAAGGCATCCAAAAGTAGCCTGCAATCAACGCTATGTTTTTCTGCACCAACATACACCATTTTTGACCAGTGATGGGACAGTCAGTTTTTGAAGGCTCAAATTAACACCAAATGAAAAAATTAAAGTTTTTCTGGAAATAATACTTCCACATCTTTCCAACGAGCCATCTCGCGCCCAATTCCGACACCGGGAAGGCATTCAAAAATGGTCTACAAACAGCTCGATGCATTTCTGCACCAGGATTTACCAGTTTTGACCAGTGTTGGGAAAATCAATTTTTGAAGAATCAAATGGACACCAAATGACAAAATTCACGTTTTTCTGGAAAGTAGACTTCCACAGCTTTCCAACGAGCCATCTCGCGCCCAATTCCGACACCGGGAAGGCCTTCAAAATGAGCTGCAAACTTGCGCGACTTGCCTGGAAAAGGGCGCGACGTGCCTGGAGCGAAAAATACAAAGGGCCATAACTAAGGCGCGACGTGCCTGTAGCAGCCTGCGGCACTCCTGTAGAAATGGTCAAAAATTTGCCTAAAAACCTTAAAAAACTCTTTCTAGAGCTGCTCAAACAGTTAAACAAGGGCTGCCATCCATTTTTTAGGGTCTTGCTACAATTCAAGGAGATGTGTTAAATGCTTTGAAGAAATTTGACACTGTGGGAGGTTAGAAGAGTGATTCATTAGTTTCAAGGAACCTAGAGCTGCCCTCAAGGCCAAGATGAAACCAAAACCTCTGTCAGCATTTTTAATGGAGAAAAACAGTGTGTAGGAGGGTTGATAGTTTTTTTTAAACACTCGAGTTTTGCTGTGGTTTATGCTTGCTCAAGGAGAACATAGTGAGTGGTGAGTTTTTATTGATGTATAAAGCTCATTAGACCGCTCTCAAAACAAGGGTAAGGGATGAAGGCACTGTTTTAAAGCAGAAATTCAGGGTTTAATAAATGAAACAATGGCCCAAATTTCAACCACAGTAATCATCCATATATCGCTTGGTCATTGTTCAAAGTTTTCCTCGGTGTGGTGAAGAGCATAATCAAGGCTGCCTTTTTTACAATAAACATATTTTTGTATATGAAGCTGTAAGTTGTCACTTGGAGGTATTGACAAAATTATAGGTGAGGAATAGTGAATGCAGGGGCAGTATCTTGATTAGGAGAGATGTTTGCTTGCTACAAGGCTATTTTATCCTCCTCAAAACACCTAGAGCCATGGCACCTTGCACTAACACAATGATCTTTGACTGTGTTTTTACATTTTGGTTAACACTGTGCTTATCATTAAGATTATTTGTTGAATGGCATGCAGAGGGAGAAACACAGTATTTGGAAAGGTAAAAAAATGACCTAATTTCATGAACATTGATCGCTGTATAAATGTTTTTGATTCAAAAGAAAACATCTTTGTGGGGTAAAAAAGGACAAATAACCACTGTTGATTCCTTTGTTCTATAAAGCAGATTCAGTGAGTAAAACCACCATTACATTTGGAGGTCTTGTCGAACTTTGTGTGAGCAGCAGTAAAGTATAAGGAGAGCAGTACTTTGGTTAAGAAGAGTTTATTGTTGTTGAAAGCTATAGGTCTTTGAGCTCACACCAAAAACTAAACTCTGCCACCTAGCCCTATGTACAAGTGACTTTTTTCTATGGGAATGCACTAAGGTTGACTGTGTTCATATTGATTGAGTTTATTGGATTGATTGGCCCAAACAGAGAACAGTGTTGTTAAATCAAAGGGGTCTTTATTTTTCCTTCCTCTACGAAGACAAAGGTGTCCTATTGCATCAAACACCAAAGCTGGGTGCCCAAACACAAGAAAGTCCTCTTGACTGTGTTTTCCTTTGATTGATGGTATAAGTCGTTATGAGTACTGGCTGATTTATATGCAAAGATAGGAAAGGCAGCATTCTGAAGGTGCAGAGGTCTTATATTGAAAATGGCATTCACAATACATTTGGGAACATTGTTGATTAACCAAACAGGGTTTGACCTTTCATCAAACAGAGTCAGTGAGGAATATGCCACTATAATTTCAAGGTGTTGTCAAGATGATATGAAAAGAGCAGTGAAGTAACATGAGGACAGTGTGTTGTTTAGAAAAGAGTTTTTGTTGGTATTTGAAGTGCTACAAGACCTTTGTTAACACATCAAACATTACAAAGCCTATCTCTTTATACTATGGACAGTCACCTTTGACTGTGTAAGATATTTATTGTTTGACTGTGTTTGTGTTATTAAACATATTTGGTGAGTTGTATACAAGGAGGGTAGTGCTTTGTTCAAAAAGAAGTTTATTGGCTTTTAACTCCTACAGGCCTTTGATAACACCTCAGAAGCATTTCAAAACTCTGCCACTTTATCTCATACACACAGTAACTTTGATTGTGTAAGATACATTTTACGGTTGAATGTCTTCATATTGGTGGATCTGCTGATGAAGTGCCTACAAGGAAAAAAGAAGGTCTTGAACTAAAAGTACGGTTGTTGCATTCCTCTAAAAAACAAGGGTGTCTTATATCCTCAACACATCAAAGGAAAAGTGACTTTACCACAAAACACAGAAGCATCACTTTGGCTATGTTGTTATCCTTGAGTCTACTTGTTGAATGACATACAAAGGCAAGAAAAGGTATTGTTTGGAAGGAGCAGGGATCTTATACCCAAGGAGGACATCACACACAACAATTGAACCATGGTTGCCTTGATCAAAATAGTGACTGACAGAGAAGGCAGAATTTTGTTTGAGCAACAAGAACATGATGAACACGGCCATGATAGTGACGAAGCAAGGGCAACCAAGAGATGATACACAGCAGCATCCTGATGAGGGAAAGCGAATACAAGACATGGATCACGAAGGGAATTCTCCAAAGTATGTGCTATCTGCCTCTCCTAGGCAAGGGGCCATGACTTCTTCACCAAAGCCAGAATGCCAAATATGAGACAAGGCTGCCCAAGACAAGCTCAAGAAGGCTAAAGGGAAGCGCCCAACATGGAAAGTAAAAAAAGACACTTCAGAACTTCATATTTTGGTTTTTGCTTCCGAACATATTGCCAAGGACCCTTGAGGGTCATACACGCCGATTTTGGGCAAATTTTGACACAATCTTGTTTTTTCACATTTTTTGGGTTTTTGGCCGAAAACACATAATTTCGCCATTTCAGTTTGATGAATTTTCAAGGGAGGAGGATGATACCAATGGATGCCATAATTCCATGAGCAGGTCTCCAGCGATTTTCAGGGCATTTGAAGATCATTCGCCCCCTCAAATTGGCGAAAAACACCCTCTTTTTGCACATTCTGCCCGCCATATCAGCAGCCTGCTATTTTCTGGGTTTTTTCACACAGGTACAGTTTTGAGGTACTTCCCGAGATCAGATTGAGGTAATTTCACTTGCGCCGGAAATCAGACACAGAGAGCTTTCCAACGAGCCATCATGAGCCTCGTTTCGACACCAGGAAGGCTGCCATTTGCCTTAGCTATTATCCCTATCCAAAGTGATGATAGTGACAATGAGGCCCGCCTCCTTGAAAACCTCCTCATTCACAAAGAAGGGAAAATTGAGGTGTTACAAGAATATCTTCAAAGGGCGAGGAATTTCAACCACTTCTTGGAGGTTGAAAACAAACAAATGAAGTATCATGCAGCCATTCATGAGGCAAGGGCAATCAAGTATAAAAAAGAGGCAGAAAAGGCGCAAGTAAGAATTGAAGAGCTCATTGGTGAGTTTGATGATGAAGAGGAGGAAGACCAGCCTAGGCGGAAGAGGCCTAGGACCATCGGGCTTAGAAGAGCCTTGGAGAAGCAGAGAGCAGAAGAACAAGCTCATTTCGAAGCTTTTCCTCTCACTGCCCTCCTTGAGCAGGAAATTGAGGAAAACAAAGAAGCATGGCTTGAGAGAGCTAACCAGCATTTGGAGACAAAGCTTGAGAGGGCGAATAGGGATCTTGAGCTACAGAGAAAGAGGACTCTTCATTTTCAGAAGCTAAATCAGTTTGCCAGGCGAAAATTAAAGGTAGCACAAGAGAAATTGAAGAAGTTGAAGAAGAGGCGCCTAGCACGGAAGGAAGGGAAAAGCATATCCGCCCTCGATATTTTGGCTTCAGCTTCGGAGCATGTTTCTATGGACCCTTGAGGGTCATGCATGCCAATTTTGGGCCTGTTTAGGCAACTTTTTGTTTTTTGGCATTTTTTGGGTTTTGGCCAAAAATTCATAAATTCGCCATTTCAGTTTGATGAGTTGTCAAGGGAGGAGGATGATACCGATGGATGCCATGATTCCATGAGCAGGTCTCCAGCGATTTTCAGGGCATTTGGAGATCATTCGCCCCCTCAAATTGGCGAAAAACACCCTCATTTTGCACATTCTGCCCGCCATATCAGCAGTCTGCTATTTTCTGGGTTTTTGCACACAGGTACAGTTTTGAGGGACTTTCAGAGATCAGATTGAGGTGATTTTACTTGCATCAGAAAGAAGACACAGAGAGCTTTCCAACGAGCCATCATGAGCCTCATTTCGACGCCGGGAAGGCTGCCATTTTCCTTCAGCAAGTCAAGGGACCTTTTTCAGGCATAAATATGAAGTATTTTTGTAATTTTTGAACTCCAAAAATCTGCTTTTCCCAAATGTGCGTTAAGCTATTTTTATCATGGGGAAATCATGTAAAGTCAATATAATTTCCGTTTTTAGCAGTTTTTTAGATATTTTATGGGATATTTTGTGCCTTGGGCTTTGCAAAGCCTCAAGGACAAGTTTAGATATTTTGACTTGGCCAATGGGATAGCTAGTTGCTCCTTGAGGTTTTCCTCCCTCAAGCCTATTTATTCCATGGGTTTCATTGTAAATCAGAGAGGCTGAACTTGAGAGAAGAATTAATGCATTGGTCATATGAGCTTTGAAGAATACACTTGAGTTATGATTTTTGGACTGCCTCTTGGATGCTTTTGAGGAATGGTGAAGGCTTGTTGATGGATTCCTTGTCATGGTAGAATGGTATAGTGCTTCTTAATGTGTTTTGTCTTCTAGTTCTCATTCATATTACATATTTCTTGCTGCTATATATCAGTAAAGATTGATTTTGAGATATGCCCATGGAGGCACCTCAAAATCCCTGAATCTTCATAGCTTGATGTTTTCTTCTCCCTTAGTTATGCTAAAGAATTCTTAGCTGCTCTTTAGTAACCTAAGGTATTGTTGCTAAGTTTTATTTATAAGTTCTATGTATGTTGAGTAGGATGTATGGTTTTCCCTACCTATCTATTAAGCTGCCCATAGTTCTGTCCATAAAACTTTCTCTTTGACTGATTTGTTGATCATCTTGTTGAACCAAGGAGGCCTAGTCCCGATCTAGCCCTTTGCCTAAAACTATGAAATCTTGTTTGTCAAAGTGCCCAATGACTTAGAGACTATGTTTAGGTGTTCCGGCGTAGTTTATGAGTTGTTAGTTTGTCTTATATGTTTTCCCCAAAGTCTGATAGCCATTTCCCAAAGTTAGAGGGTCTTATACCTCTATGTATGGCTGGAATGTTTGATTTCTATGTGTTAATTAGCTTATAGTTATACTTAGCATGATTAATGGCTTGCTATTACATGTTTATTATCTGCTATTAACTAGTTACACTTGAAATCCCTTGTCTTTCACCAACTTGTTGTCCATTCAATCCATTTTGCCCAAAGATCCCTTCTACCGTGAATCAAATCGGCCCTACAACAGCCTCACATCATCACCTCATAGCTTCCTTGACCTGTTTGACCCCATAGCCCAATTTATCTACATCTTGTTATCCAGTTTATGTATTTGATCATTTTCATCCCTCACAAACTTAAAAAACCAAAAAACTAAAAACATACTTCATAACTAGCCTAATATCAGAACACCGCAAGTAAACACACCGACATCTTTTACACATATAGAGAGAGCCCTCTCTGAGTCCAGGAAGGCTAGGTCATTGGGCTCCAAAGCTTGGTTTGATGTTACATCGTCATTTGGCTAGTCAATCGGCCAAATCACGGGACCCTAACATAATGGCGATCACGGTGGGACTTTGAGTTAGTGACAATCTAAGGACACCTTATAACTCTAGAAGTCCCTTATTTTTAAGAATACTATTTGATTGACTTATCCCACCGCTCACTAACATAATGGCGATCACGGTGGGACTTACTGAGTTCATGACAGTCTAGCGAACTCTTATAGACTCTTTAGTCCTTCAATCCTAAACTCAGACCATCAGCCTTTAGAATCATTTAGTGTAAAATCTCTGTTTCACCATCTTAGCGAAGTGATGAATCAGGTTTATAACACTCTTACATCCTAGGCTGCACATAAAACTCAGAAAAAACCACAAAAAACTCCCTTAGATTGGTTTTTGATAGTATTGGTGGTGGACCATACAAATATACCTCAAAACAACTTAAAATCCACCTGGCGACTCCACTAGCCTCCAGTAGGCCTTACTACCTTGCCAAATTTTAGAATTCCATCTGATTTAGCTATCCCACCGCTCACTAACATAATGGCGATCACGGTGGGACCTATTGAGTTCATGATAGTCTAGCAAACTTTTATAGACTCCTTAGTCCTTCAAATTTTAGCTTAAACCATCAGCCTTTAGAATCATTTAGTGTAAACTCTCTGTTTCACCATCTTAGCAAAGTGATGAATCAGGTTTATAACACTCTTACATCCTAGGCTGCACATAAAACTCAGAAAAAACCACAAAAACACTCCCTTAGATTGGTTTTTGACATTATTGGTGGTGGACCATACAAGTATATCTCAAACAACTGACAATCCACCTGGCGACTCCACTAAACTCTAGTAAGCCTTACTATTTTACCAAGCTCCAGGCTACTATCCGATAAACCTATCCCATCGCTCACTAACATAGCGGGAGATGGTGGGACACTGAGTACATAATAGTCCAGCAAACTCTTATAGACTCTTTGGTCTTTTAGGTACCATAAACAAGCAAGCAGTCCATAGACCCATTTTTTAGAGTAAACTCTTTTTGTTCTCATCACCCTAGCAAAGTGTTGAAACAAGTCTAGGATACTTTAACAAACCATAGGCTGCACATAAAACTCAGAAAATCCAAAAACATTCTCAGATTAGTTACTGGTGGTGGACCATAGCTATCTTCACAACAGCAACCCAGTTCCACCTGGCGACTCCACTAATCCATCTCTTTTATTTTGACCATCCTTCGCCTTAGTAAAACCTTAGAAAACTCACTCATCCAGAACATTCACCAATACCATTCTCTCTAAACTCTGGATCTAAAATCTGGCTTCACGAAGAATCCACACCAGATCTCATCCAGACCCAAATCCCCCTATCATAGTAGATGACCCAGAAAAGATTCTGTGGCAAGCTTCCGAAACTGATCATCTAGCTTCTGGTAGATTCACCCGTAGAACAAGATCTGTACCTAAAACTCGCAATATCCTTCTAGATTCACCTTCGGAACTAGAGTCATCACAAGCTCTTCCCCGAAGTAAATCATATAGTAAGATAAACTTCGACGATCTTGAACCCCTAAACCCACCACAGAGTCCTATTAGAGAAGCTTCACCCACCACTCCTCCTGATTCCCAGCTTCTTTGTCAATTTGGCTCCTATCATCCCAGATCTGATCAAAACCAGATAAATAGTCCAAGTTCATCCGCCACACCTAGTCAAACCACCACTGTTCAAACCACTTCATTACAGCCTACTAGTCCTCATCTTGTACATCATCCATTAGCTCCAGTCATGGCTGCCTGGTACGCACCTTTGGTGTTACCACCACCTTTAGCTCCTCTCCCAAACAAATATCAAGACAAAATCCCACACTTTACTGGAGAAGACACCACCACACCTCAACAGCATATAAGTAGAATGACTGATGCTTATGAATACCTAGAGGTACAAGACGAGACTGTCAGAATGAGAATATTCACCCAAAGTCTTGGTGGTGAACCCAAAGCATGGTTCAAAAGGTTTCTGGAATTACGGATCCATAATATCCCCGAACTGCATCAAATCTTCAGAAATAGGTGGGAAATCCGAAGAAACCCCATTCAAATCCTGTCAGAATATAACAATCTAAAACGGGAAAATGGGGAAAGTGTCCAAGCTTACTGTACTAGGTTCAACAGTGTATATAACTCCCTCCCACCTCATTTCAAACCTCCACTTGGTTTGGCTTTGGCAAAATTTCCTGAGGGTTTTGATCCGGACATGACATATCATCTGAGAGATAAGGATCCCCCTACCTTAGAGGAAATGCAACAAATAGCTATAAAAGCAGATGCCAACTTAGCTGAAAAAAGAGCTAGAACTAGATCAGAAAGAAAAGTCACATATAGAGATGAGGTCTCCACTTCATCACCTTCCCTAGATCCCAGAATAGATGACTTAGTCAAGTCCATGGCTAAAATGTGGGAAAGGATCAATGAAAAAGCTCCTGTTAGGGACAACCAGCCAAACCCTCCAATCAGAAACCGAAACCAAAACTTTAGGAGGGAGCAGTCCCAAAACAGACCAAGGGATAATGACCAACAGATCAGGCCACCATTCAATGAAAAATATGTAGGAGAAGATGATAGGGACTCGGAACCTCTTGATGAACATCATTTAAACCTCATAGGGTCTGACAATGAGAGTGAGGTGTACCTCACCGAAGAAGAACAAGCGTTTTTTTCTCCTGATCAAGATGAGACCAATTATGAAGATCCCGATGACCCTGCCATAGAGTTTCAAAATGCTATTGTAGAAGCCCACAGGCGATATGACCTTAGAACCAAAAGAAACCAAGATAATGTCAAGAAAGGTAACTCTGATACTGCTAAAGCTCCAAATACCATCCTCAAAAAAGCATCAAGCAGTGACAAAATCAAGGTTGAGAAGACTGACCAAAACAAAGGTAAGGCCATTCAGACAAGTACTAGCTCAGACACTCCTAGTACCTCTAAAGAAACCCCAAGGGTGACTATATCAAAAGAAGTCCCAATTCAAAGTCAGCAAATTAAGAACATAGAAAAGGTTATGTCTGAAAAAGCTGAAACAAATATGCCCAAGCTACCTACTCCTTTTAGCTTCGAAGGGGAAATTTCCAAAATAAAAGTTACCATACCCCTTACAGAGTTAGTAACTATAGATAGGTATAGATCTCAAATCTTCAAAGTTTTTGACCTAGAGAGTAGGGCAGATACCTTGAATCTAACTGACGACAAACCCGAGCTTTTATTTGGCCCTAAAGTAGAAGGTGAATATCAAGAAGGAACTATCTCTCCTTTCTATTTAAGCTTAAACATACGTGACAAAATATTACATAATGCCATGTTGGATTCAGGTGCTTCTCATAACCTCATGCCTAAAGCAGTCATGGAAAACCTAGGACTAGAAGTGACTCAACCTTACAAAAACCTGTATTCTTTCGACTCAAGTCAGGTAAAATGTTTAGGTCTGATAAAAAATCTAGATTTTTCCCTAAAACAACTACCAGCCAAAAACTTAGTCATGGATGTAGTAGTGGCCGACATCACACCCAAGTATGGAATGCTATTATCAAGAGCATGGGCTGCCAAAATACAAGGTAGCCTTCAAATGGATATGTCATTCGCTACTATCCCAGTTTTCAACCAAAATAGGAGGTTATACCGGGAAACTCGCATGAAATACATGGTTAGCAACAGAGATAAGCCAAACAATACCCCCATCTATTCCATTCATTCCAATTTAGATTCTTTTATCTTATACAATGAAGGTGGTATAAACAAGCTGATAAAAGAAAACAAAGACATGTCCAAACCATTACTGGATGAAGAAATTGATGACCAAAGTCCCAAGAAACCAGAAAAGCAGCTTAGTATCATGTATGAAAAGGAAACTCTTTAGAGTATAAGCTTTGATGGTTCTTGTGGAAAGACAGGTTCAGGAGCAGGCATCTGGATACACAATACTAAGGAAGGTCATTCTTTTAGATTAGAGTTCCAATGTACTAATAACATTGCGGAATATGAAGCCCTTCTCATCGGTCTGCATATGCTTAAAGACTTGGGCGCCAATAGAATATCAGCCCAAGGTGACTCTAAGCTTGTAATCAGGCAAATCAAAGGTGAATATTCAGCAAAGAACCCAAGACTGAGAGAATATAGGAATGCAGCTTTGGATATCCTTAAAACTTTTGAAAAATATGAACTCACCTATATCCCTAGGATTCAAAACAGTCTGGCAAATGAGCTCGCTTTTGCTGCGAGCAATAGCCCAATACCATGTATGAATGAGAAATATGACATTCAAGTGAAACACCGCCCTACTATACCAGATAATCTTGACCATTGGCAAGTGTTCCAAGATGATGATCAAATTGATGATTTCCTCCAATCTAGGAATGAGTTTGAAATAACCAAAACAGACTCAGGAGATGGAGAAAGGAAACCCATCCTAAGTCAAGATCAAGAATTAAATCTACCTTTGTGGACAAATCTAAACCTGGTAGACCATTCATGTGATAGAGAGATATAAGAAGACATTGACCAAAGAGAACTCGAAGTCTTACACTGTGAGAATGACACCATACCCAGAGGGCTCGCACCCTTAGAAGAATTGTTTGACTTTAATGATGTGGCCAAAAAGCCTAAAATGGAATCTACAGAAGATGACATAGAGGAGTACAACATAGGAAGCCCAGAAGAGCCAAAAAACATTAAAATATCCAAAAATCTCCCACTTAACATAAAACAAAGGTACATAAATCTATTCAAAGAATTTAAAGATGTGTTTGCATGGGGGTACCAAGATTTAAAATCATATGACACCAGCATCATCCAACATAAAATTCCCCTCAAAGAAAATCAAAAACCTTTTAAACAAAAGTTAAGAAGGATAAACCCAGTATTATTACCATTGGTTGAAAAGGAAATTAAAAAGATGTATGATGCCGGGATAATAGTATCTCTCCGATACTCCGAGTGGGTCTCAAATTTAGTATCAGTTAGGAAAAAGACTGGTGAAATCAGACTCTGCATAGATTTCTGAAACTTGAATAGGGCATGTCTGAAAGATAACTACCCTCTGCCCAAAATGGACCACATACTTCAGAAGGTAGTAGGCGCTAAAAGAATCTCATTGCTTGATGGTTTTTCTGGTTATAACCAAGTATTGGTTTATCCTACCGATCAGCATAAAACAGCTTTCACCACCCCCTGGGGCACTTTTATGTACGTTAAAATGCCTTTCGGACTAATGAATGCTGGCGCCACATTTTAAAGAGCCATGGACATAGCCTTCTCAGAAGACATAGGTGTTTTCATAGTCATATATCTCGACGATATAACAATATATTCTAAATCTGACGAAGAACACCTAGCACACTTAAGAAAGGTTTTCAACAAATGCAGAAAGTATGGTTTGTCCCTAAACCCCAAGAAAACACTTTTTGGTCTAGAGGAAGGAAAACTCCTAGGTCACATTATTTCAGAAGAGGGAATCAAAATAGACCCCCAAAGAATCGAAGGAATCCTACAGATAAGTCACCCCAGAAACATTAAGGAGTTACAGTCCTTTATCGGCAAGATAAATTTCTTGAGAAGATTCATCCCAAACCTTGCTGAGCTCCTGAAAGAGATCACAAATATGTTAAGAAAGGAGGTCGGGGTTAAATGGACTTTAGAAGCCAAAAAATCTTTTGAACTAATTAAAAGGGCCTTAACTGAAACACTTGTATTAATAAGCCCTGACTTTACCAAAGATTTTTACATTTTTTCATTTGCCTCAGAACATACAATAGCTGCGGTGTTGTTGCAAAAGAATGCAGCTGGGCAAGAGCAACCCATTGCCTTTTTTAGCAAGTCCCTAAGAGATGCTCCCTTGAAATATAACATCATGGAGAAACAGGCATTCGCATTGGTAAAAGCACTAAAGGATTTCCGAGTTTACATCTTGCATTCTCATGTCATAGCTTTTGTTCCTAATACTGTTGTCAAGGACATTCTTAACCAAGATCCTGATGGTAAAAGGGGAAAGTGGATTGCTATCATCCTAGAATATGAATTAGAAATCCAGCCTACCAAACTAGTTAAAGGACAAGGACTTGCAAGACTAATGGCTGAAACCAACCTCCAAGCTTTAGATATAAATTTTGTCGATACCTTAGAAGAACAGGAAGAGTGCACACTTCCCCCTATCAGTCAAATATTTTTGGATTCACCTTGGTATGCAGACATTCTTTATGTATTAACTTATATGAATGCTCCTCCGAATTTATCAAAAACAAAAGCAAGATTCCTCAAACAAAAATCTTTAAAGTTTTGCATTATAGATAGTTTTCTGTATTGGAAAAATCCCACTGGTATGCTGCTTAAATGCTTGCTTGAGTCTGATGCAGAGAAAATTATGCACGAAATGCATGAAGGTGAATGTGGAGGCCATCTCTACTGGAAAACCACTGCAAACAAAATCCTTAGAGCCGGTTATTATTGGCCTACCTTGTTCCCTGACACTCACAAACTAGTTATGACATGCCATAAATATCAAATTTTTGATGGCAAGAAAAAGCTTTTACCTTTGCCCTTACATCCCATTATAGTAGAAGGACCCTTCCAGCAATGGGGTTTAGATTTCATTGGAGAAATTCATCCCTCCTCATCTGCCCAACATAAATGGATTCTCACAGCCACTAATTACTTTACCAAATGGATAGAAGCCATACCTTCCCGGAATGCTACTGATTCAGTCATCATTTCGTTCCTAGAAAACAATATCCTATCTAGATTTGGCTGTCCCAGGAAGATCATTACAGATAACGCCGCCGCCTTCTCCTCCAAGAAAATGATAGACTTCTGTCACAAATATCATATTTCTTTAGGACATTCCACAGCCTATTACCCTCAAGGTAATGGTTTAGCCGAGTCTTCTAACAAAAGCCTAGTCAACATTATCAAAAAACTTCTTGAACAAAATCAAAAAGCATGGCATGGGAAATTAGTACACGCCTTATGGGCTGATCGATTAACCACCAAAAAATCCATAGGTATGTCTCCTTACCAGCTAGTTTATGGTCTAGACGCCATTTTCCCAACCTCTCTAGGAGTTCCAGTAATGAAACTATTACAAGAAGTCCAAATAGAAGAGAATGACATGCAAAGGAGAGTAAATCAGACTATCCATTTAGAACAAACCAGAGAAGAAGTTTACCAAAGGGCTCAGTTAGCACAAGACAAAATAAAATAGATTTTTGACAGGAGAACTAAGGAAAATGATTTTCAGATTGGAGATAAAGTTTTAAAATGGGATTCTAGAAGAGAAGATAAAGGTAAACATGGCAAGTTTGAAAATTTATGGAAAGGGCCTTACATCATCAGCTCAGTCAGTGGAAACAATGCTTTATTCTTGCAAGAACCTGATGGGACTGAAATTTTTGGGGGTCCTGTGAATGGCAGGACATTAAAACACTATTTTTGTCAGGAGCTCCATTTTTGAGTTTTGAAGCACTTTCAGTCATTGTACATACCATTGTTTGAAATATTAAAAAAAAAAATAGAAAAGTCAAAAACAATAAAAGATAGGAAAGTCAAAAACAGTAAAAGCAGAAAAGAGGGCAAGTAAAGATAGAACAAAGGCCCCATGTTCCAAAAAATAGTCTTTCGGAAAGCGAGCAAGTCTAAATTCCGCTACTAGTACTTCAATGTCTTGTTCAGCTATCTAACCTAATCATAGCTGAGCATGTTTAAATTTATTTGCTGATAAGTTAGTGAGCGCCAAGATAGTCAACATTGTGTAAGATTGAATTATCACAGAGCTTAGATTAGGGAGAGATTCTGGTTCCACATGCCTAAAACAGAACCAAAGAGAGAAGCGAAGGATGAAAAACACATTGTACATCTTAACCCCGCTTGTCTAGTTTCCTTTATTGCAGAATAACATTTGTGTGCAGCTTGTCTTTTATGCCGCAAATGCATGACAAATCAGACTGCCTAATCCTGATTTGATCATTTTTGAATTTCATGTTGTAGATTAGAGAATGAAATCCTGTCAAACTGCTTAATCTTGACAGTCAATTTAGTTTTAGGTAGAGAAATGAAGGATTTCATCAGCTTAATCTGAACTCCCGGCAGATATAAGAATAGAAATAGATAGTTTCATTTTGCAAAAAGAAAAATATGCATTGTCAAAAGGCTGCTAGTTCAAATGCGCCAAAGAGAAGAAAAAATGTTAGGAAAGATAGTGGGGTAGGTAGAAGTATCATTGATGTTAACCATGCTGTCATTTTTCAGAAATAACATCAAGAGAAGGGTAAATTTTGCGTCAATAGATAAGGCACTGGTCTTCATAAGCCAAAAATCTGAATTCTGGACACCTCCTGACGAGGAGCTGCCCTCCCCAAATGGAGCCACTGTTAGCCATCAGTATTTTTTTTTACATGTTAGTGATGACTATATCTACAGCTGAGTTTTCTAGAAACTGATTTCCTCATGTCAATATGTCATCCAGAAAACCCTCCTAAAACTTTTTTTCGCCTTTCTACCTTTTCAGTTCGCCCATGTCGAAATCAAAACCTCATTATCACAATCCTATCTAGCTTCAGCCTTATTGGTCTGACCATCAGCTTTAAAAGGAAAATCCACATCTGTTTCAGGAGTCTCCCCTATGTTAGGAAGTGGCGCTTTAAGACATTTCACCCTTGGCAATCATCACAAAGCCAAAAAGCCTCCATCTGCAATAGACCTACCATGACTGACCTCTTACTTTGCAAAATAATTTGACAAGCAGCCCTAAGTCGCGCCACTCATATCCCCTAGATCTCAGCACTGCATAAAGCCCAATCTCAAGCTGACTATTAGGTTTTTCACAGTGTCCTATGGTTTCTACAAAAGCAGGAAATATAACTTCACCTCAGGATTAAATGCTTGATCTACAGTTAGAGGAACAACTGCTTCTAAATGTATTATGAGCCTGAGATGAAGCTGCAAAACAAAAGTCACTCATCAGGACCTTACAACTCTTTCCAGCATGAAAATCACAGTAAGAAAGGGTCACCACTGTCTCAGCAAACTGGTAAATTGTCAAGGCCCAGAACCTCCTTCATTTACAAGCAGAGGGTTAGGGCGCCTCCTTCATCCATAAGCAGAGGGCGCGGGCCAGTATTGACTTAGAAGATTGCAAAAGTCCAGGTTTGACTTGAACTGAAACAAATGAAACAGGGACTCCAGGTTTTATGAATGAGACTGATGATCATAACAGGAATATAGTTGAAATATGCTAGCTCAAAGGAAAGGAGAGTCTGGTTTGATAAAGAAAGTCATCTGAAGCTTTCAAATCATGCAAATTGTTGAACTTTGAAAAGGCTTGTCATCAGTAAACATCCCAATCATAAGAAGCCTGTTTTGTCCAGGATCAAATGGAATAGATGCTGTTAACCAATGCCATTACACAGGCAGAAGGAAAGTTCTTTTTTCTCAAAAGACACTGACCTCCATAATTACAGAGACTATCCTTCAAATGGATTGTCATGAGATGACCAAAACACATGATGATATTTTAGTCACCCTTAGAGCAGTACAGAGGAACAGTGTCACTGTGGCTAGGTTTTCTTCTGAAATACAGTGATGCTTGCAAGTAAAGATGCTAAGATTGATGTTTTTCAAGTGGTTTACTTACCATCACATTCAGAGAAAGGTTGTGTCAAACAGAGTTGTCAAAAAGCCTTCAGATACCTTACCTGATGAAGAGCCTCCTCCATATATGAGCAGATGGCCAAAGCCATTGCAGGTTGTTGAAAGCTGATGGGTCTAAAAAGTGCAGAGAAAGGACACAAAGAGATTGAATAAAAGTCATTGCACAGGTAAATGATAGTGCTGATGATGCAAAGGTATTGGTGCTCCTATTCAAAAGAGCTGTCTGTCAGATTGTACCTGAAATAGAAGGGAGACAACATTGAAACATATAAATGCATTGATACCACAAGGAGCAGTTTCTTTAAAGGAAATGGTTAAAACAGTACTCCACTATCCCTTGCCCAGAAGTCTGGAGGAGATCCTTTTGAGTAAACAGTGAAGTATAGTGTGAAAGAATGCAACCTAAAGAAGGCGCTACAGTCTAGGGAAAAGCTTATAAATCACCTAAGAGCAGAAATTATTAAACAAGTTGGAAGGGCACATGCAATCTCCTGTTAAGTGATAAAGCAGTTTTCGAATGCATTTTGACAGATTTTAGATGACTTTTCTTTGTTAACATTTCACCTAAATTGTCAAAACAAGGGACAGAGTTGAGGTTTTGGAATGTCTCTCTTACAAAAGACCAATGCACCAGTCAAAATACATTAACAAGGCAAGCCCTGTCCTTCAGAAGCATAATAGTTTTTTTAACATTATCTTTACAGTGGTAAGGTGGGTTGCTTTACATCAGAAATAGCACCAACATTGTTAAAAACAATGGCAGAGATGATGAAGTTTGTTGAGTTTTTGTCAAAGTTTAAAACTCGGGGTCAGAATCATGTTTCGGGTTTTACATATTCAAAAACGACCAACCCACTGTTTTAAAACAAACAGAGTTGAAAACCAGCGTTCTTTTTCCAAGTAAATGACCGTTGGATTTTTGTTTTGAATTGACATCAAATAGTAAGTGTGAGGGAAATATTGTAATTTCAAAACTGAAGCTAGAGCCCGCGCCTCCATAGCATCAAACAAGAAGGATTTTGGTCAAAATAACATAGTCTGGACGTTTCTGCACTGCGCGACGTGCCTGGGTTTGTGCGCGACGTGCCTGGGCAGAAATTTGCACGGGCCACCTTCGTCGGAGCGACACGCCTGTACATTGGTGCGACGCGCCTGTACAAGGCCGCCCGACCACCCGACAGGCCGACCCGACAAGCATTGTATGAGCGACGTGCTGGTGTCAAAGGAGTGCCGCGCAGATTTTAAAGGTTTGTAATGCTACTCCGGCCCTGCACAAGGGTTTTTCATCGATCCTAGAGGTATTTCTCATACATTTTGCCATGTTATTCAAAGCCACCTCGAAGCTACAAAGGAAAACTGTTGATTGACTGTTTTATGTAATTCAAAACCTATTTGGCAAGTGTTATTCATCCTAGCAGAGGTTTTCACAATATCACCAGAGGGCTGCACTTATAAGAGACTATTTATTATTTTAAAAGAGAAAAGTCATATAACCCTTGTTTTAAAGCTCCACAGTCTTCTAAAAACTCTGTCAGTTTTCGCTCCAATACTGTGTATTGACAGTCTAATCATATGTGGGGTAGTTTGCTTGAGATGCAAAACAGTGGAAAGTGGGCACACCTGTACAGGACAAAATTATTAAATGACTATAAGCCTCTTTGAGCACGGATTTTTGTGTATTGGCTGACATCAAAGTTTTCAAGAACAGAGTGATTGTTGTCATTTTCTCACAAGCACACCTCTTAGCAAACTACCCCCCTTTTTTCACTTTATTGTGTCACTATTGTGAAGAGTTGTTGACAGAGATCTTCAAAGGTGAACAGAACACTGAGGGCAGAGGTTTTTGATGGTTGAACTCTAACATTGGAGACAGAGGTATAGATGTATTGATAGATCTTTTGAACTCACAAGCAAAGGGTGTGTTTCCTAAAAAGCATGGTGCACTGATATGCCACCTAACCTAGTTCTGCCTTTCTTTCACCATATGGTGTCATTTTGAAGAGCTGTTGTTTGTGATATGTTTCAAGAGGAAGGTCATTTCTGAAGAACAGGGTTATCAAAACACTTATCACAACAAGCCCCTTCTAGCAATCTGCCCCTATTTCACTGTATTTTTCATTAATGTAAGTTTGTTGGCAAAGAGTTTCCAAAGGTGAACAGCATATTGAAAGACAGAGTTGTTGGTGGTTAAATGTAAACATTTGAGGCAGAGGTACACAGGTGATGGTTGATCCTTTAACTTCACAAGAAAAAGTGCCCTTCATAAAGCACTGTGTATTGATTTTTCATCTAACCTAGGTCTACCCTCTTTTTCACCATATTGTATCATTTTGAAAAGTTGATTGACAAAGAGATTCTAAGGATGAATAGTGCACTGAAAGGGCAGGGTTCGTTGATGGGAATTTAACTTTGGAGGCAGAGATACAAAAGTGGTGTTTGATTTCTTAAACTTCACAAGTGAAAGGGTGTGTTTCCTAAAGCACTGTGCATTGTTTTTACACCTAACTTGGGTCTGCCTTTTCTAGAAACCATATTTTATCAGGCAGAGAAATTGTTGACAGAGATACTCTAAAGATGAATAGGGCCACTTCTAAAGAACAGGTGGTTGATGATTGCAAGTTTACATTGAAGACAGAGATGTGGCTATGATTGCTTAACACTCTATACAGGAAATTGACACAGGAGTTTGTCCCATCTTCACACAGGGTACCATATTAGAAGGTTTGCCTGGCTGAAGTGCATCCATAGGTGAAGGGCTGTTTTTTAAAGAGTGCAGAGGTGGTTTATTCAAAGAGAAATTGTTGCATTTCATCCAAACCACATTGTCTAAACTGTCCAAACAGTCTAGTGACTAGTTTCAATCCAGCAGAACATTTTTCATACAGTGAAGGCAGTTTGCCTCTTCCAAAGTTTGGTCAAAGTCAGAATGCCTCCAAAGCGAGATCACAGGAGCGGTCCACATAAGAGATATGAGCCTATCTCCATAGAAGAAATCAATGCTCACCCATCAGTGATTTTCAATTTCCATGAAGTAGGCTGTCTTGATTTCTGCCAGAGGATAGAAGAAGTCAAGAGTTTCTCGCCACTTACACATTTGTGCGCTTTGAGATTCAAGGACAAACACTTCCAGTTAGCGGGTCTTGACTTCAAAATCTCCCCAAGGTATGTATCCAAGGCTGCCAAGATCCCGTATCATGGTGAAAAGTGGTTTAAACAAGCTCATCTTGATCTAGAGGATTATAAACCTTTTATCAAGCCTGAACATAGGGAAACCATCACTGCTATTTTTCCTTTTTTCTATCTTCTTGACAGTTATGCTCCGCTGATGAAAGCCATAATGAGGTATTTCACTTGTGAAGGGAGGTTTAACCAAATTTATGCCTATCATGTCCGCTTGTTGATGCATTTTACCAGAAGAAGGCAGCTAAACCTTCCATACTTTTTGTCCAAAAGCATAGAGAAAATGGCTTCTACTGTCCAAAAGAAAGCTCCACCTCAGCAAATCCCTTCTCTCTTTCATCATTCCTTGATCAAGATTATCTTCTTACACCAGCTGGAGAAAAAAAGGGGTTTCATGGGATTCATTCATTAGCCATGCAGATTTCGCCACTGTCCCTCCTATTCATGTGTCTCCTACTCAGCCTGTCCATCGCCCAGTGCCTTTGTCTAGTAGGCCTACCCCTAAAAAACTCAAGATGACCACTGGGCAGCCAAGTCAATAGGGAGAAGGAGAGGGCAGTGAACCACAGGAAGAAAAAGAAGGCAGTGAACAGCAACAGCTAGATATTGAGGGACAGCAGCAGTTGGAGATTGATGAACAGCAGCAACTAGAGTTTGAAGATCAGCAGCAGCTAGAGGTTGATGAACAGCAGCAGGCACAAGAAGAGGGACAGCAGCAGACAGAAATTGAAGAGCAGCAAGTTAAGCAAACAATTGAAGCGCCTTTTGAGCCACAAACTGGACAGGGTATTGAGGAAGGACAGCAAGCTGAAGCTGCCACCTTAACAGTGACCAAAACTATTCCTAGTAAGAGGAAATTGCCCAAAAAGACACTTTCTAGTTTGCCAAGGAGGAAAAGCGCCAGATTTGCTTTCAAAGGAAAAAGTAAAATTGGAGAAAGTGCAAAGCATGGAGGTGAATTAGCTATTATCCCTATCCAAAGTGATGATAGTTAAAATGAGGCCCGCCTCCTTGAAAACCTCCTCATTCACAAAGAAGGGAAAATTGAGGTGTTACAAGAAGATCTTCAAAGGGCGAGGAATTTCAACCACTTCTTGGAGGTTGAAAACAAACAAATGAAGTATCATGCCCATCACAGAGGCATGACAGAAGTGCACTTGGTAGAAAAGGCGCAAGTAAGAATTGAAGAGCTCATTGGCGAGTTTGATGATGAAGAGGAGGAAGACCAGCCTAGGCGAAAGAGGCCTAGGACCATCGGGCTTAGAAGAGCCTTGGAGAAACAGAGAGCAGAAGAACAAGCTCTATTCGAAGCCTTTCCTCTCACTGCCCTCTTTGAGCAGGAAATTGAGGAAAACAAGGAAGCATGGCTTGAGAGGGCTAACCAGCATTTGGAAACAAAGCTTGAGAAGGCAAACAGGGATCTTGAGCTACAGAGAAAGAGGACTCTTCATTTTCAGAAGCTAAATCAATTTTCCAAAGTAAAATTAAAGGTGGCATGTGAGAAATTGGTAAGTTGTATGTGAGTTTCAGCACGGAAGGAAGTGGAAAGCATATCCCCCTCGATATTTTGGCTGCAGCTTCGAGCATGTTTCTATGGACCCTTGAGGGTCATGCATGCCAATTTTGGGCCTGTTTCGGCAACTTTTTGTTTTTTGGCATTTTTTGGGTTTTGGCCAAAAACTCATAAATTCGCCATTTCAGTTTGATGAGTTGTCAAGGGAGGAGGGTGATACCAATGGATGCCATAATTCCATGAGCAGGTCTCCAGCGATTTTCAGGGCATTTGGAGATCATTCGCCCCCTCAAATTGGCGAAAAACACCCTCATTTTGCACATTCTGCCCGCCATATCTGCAGTCTGCTATTTTCTGGGTTTTTTCACACAGGTACAGTTTTGAGGGACTTTCAGAGATCAGATTGAGGTGATTTCACTTGCATCGGAAAGCAGACACAGAGAGCTTTCCAACGAGCCATCATGAGCCTCATTTTGATGCCAGGAAGGCTGCCATTTGCCTTCAGCAAGTCAGGGGACCTTTTTCAGGCATAAATATGAAGTATTTTTGTAATTTTTGAACTCCAAAAATCTGCTTTTCCCAAATGTGCGTTAAGCTATTTTTATCATGGGGAAATCATGTAAAGTCAATATAATTTCCGTTTTTAGCAGTTTTTTAGATATTTTATGGGATATTTTGTGCCTTGGGCTTTGCAAAGCCTCAAGGACAAGTTTAGATATTTTGACTTGGCCAATGGGATAGCTAGTTGCTCCATGAGGTTTTCCTCCCTCAAGCCTATTTATTCCATGGTTCTCATTGTAAATCAGGGGCTGAACTTGAGAGAAGAATTAATGCATTGGTCATATGAGCTTTGAAGAATACACTTGAGTTATGATTTTTGGACTGCCTCTTGGATGCTTTTGAGGAATGTTGAAGGCTTGTTGATGGATTCCTTGACATGGTAGAATGGTATAGTGCTTTTTAATGTGTTTTGTCTTCTAGTTTTCACTCATATTTCATTTTTCTTGCTGCTATAGATCAGTAAAGATTGATTTTGAGACATGCCCATGGAGGCACCTCAAAATCCCTGAATCTTCATAGCTTGATGTTTTCTTCTCCCTTAGTTATGCTAAAGAATTCTTAGCTGCTCTTTAGTAATCTAAGGTATTGCTGCTAAGTTTTATTCATCAGTTCCATGTATGTTGAGTAGGATGTATGGTTTGCCCTACCTACCTATCAGCTGCCCATAGTTCTGTCCATAAAACTTTCTCTTTGATTGATTTGTTGATCATTTTGTTGAACCAAGGAGGCCTAGTCCCGATCTAGCCCTTTGCCTAAAACTATGAAAACTTATTTGTCCAAGTGCCCAATGACTTAGAGACTATGTTTAGGCGTTCCGGCATAGTTTATGAGTTGTTAGTTTGTCTTATATGTTTTTTCCCCAAAGTCTGATAGCCATTTCCCGAAGTTAGAGGGTCTTATACCTCTATGTATGGCTGGAATGTTTGATTTCTATGTGTTAATTAGCTTATAGTTATACTTAGCATGATTAATGGCTTGCTATTACATGTTTATTGTCTGCTATTAACTAGTTACACTTGAAATCCCTTGTCTTTCACCAACTTGTTGTCCATTCAATCCATTTTTCCCAAAGATCCCTTCTACCGTGAATCAAATCGGCCCTACAGCAGCCTCACATCATCACCTCATAGCTTCCTTGACCTGTTTGACCCCATAGCCCAATTTATCTACATCTTGTTATCCAGTTTATGTATTTGATCAGTTTCATCCCTCACAAACTTAAAAAACCAAAAAACTAAAAACATACTTCATAACTAGCCTAAGATCAGAACACCGCAAGTAAACACACCGACATCTTTTACACATATAGAGAGAGCCCTCTCTGAGTCCAGGAAGGCTAGGTCCTTGGGCTCCAAAGCTTGGTTTGATGTTACATCATCATTTGGCTAGCCAATCGGCCAAATCACGGGACCCTAACACATCAAACAAGAGCTTGGTGATCAACATCAAAAAGCTGTTGGAAGAGAACAAAAGGTACATGCTTTGTGGGCTGGCTAGCCAATCGGCCAAATCACGGGACCCTAACACATCAAACAAGAGCTTGGTGATCAACATCAAAAAGCTGTTGGAAGAGAACAAGTTGGTACATGCTTTGTGGGCTGACAGCCTTACAACAAAGAAATCCATTGGCATGTTACCATACCAGCTTGTCTATGGAACAGAAGCAGTGTTTCCTACCAGCCTTGGGTTACCAGTGATCAAACTTGTTCAAGAGATACAAACAGAAGAAGACAACATGGTGAGGAGAATAAACCAGACAATTCATCTCCAACAAACAAGGGAAGAGGTCTACAACAGAGCTATCAAGGTTCACGAAAATATCAAGAAGTTATTTGACAAAGGAACTAAAGCCTCTGATTTCAAAATTGGAGATAAAGTTCTGAAGTGGGACTCAAGGAAAGAGGACAAAGGAAAGCACAACAAGTTTGACAGTTTGTGGCAAGGTCCCTACATCATCCAGGCCACTGTGGGTCCAAATGCCTTTTTTATACTGGAGTTAGATGGTACAGAGCTGTTTGGGGGTCCTGTCAATGGAAGGATTCTCAAACACTACTTCTGCTGATTTCCAATTTCCAGTTTCCATTTCCATTGTACATACCATTGCAGTGTTTTATTTTCAATAAAAAGAGAAAATGTTCCAAAAAAAAAAGGGAAGGGAGAGGTCGAGACATGCTCAAAACATGGACCTTTGAAGTGAAAATATTGGCTCTAATATGATCAAAACCTGAGCCAAAGAAAGCAAAGATAGTTGGTTCAAACATGCCCAAAACCTGGACCAGAAAAGAAGGAAAGAATTATCTCTAACAAGCCCAAAACCAGAGTTGAAATGAAGAAAATAAAGTGACTCTAACAAGCTCAAAACTTGAGTCACAAAGGAAAGAAGGATGCTACAAAACTTTATATTTCAAGCCTTCAAGGTTTTTTTTAAAGTTTTCTGCAAGTTTCTGTCCATGTGCAGCTGTCTTTATGCCTTGGATCCACAGCAAGCTAGACTGTCTAAACCTAGTTTGACTGTTTTTAAATTTTTGTTATAGAATATAGAGAAGAAATATGTTGGACAGTTCAATCCCAATAGATATTAGATTAGGTAGAGAAACATGTGGGACCAACAGTTTAATCTGGTCTCATGGAGTAATAAGGGTAGATTTAGAATAGGTTTGCTTTCTGTTTGTAAAAAATAAAAACAATGTAAAGGGTCTGCTAGCTCAAATGCACCCTAGAAGAAGAAAAAATGCTAGGATTGTAGGATGGGTAGGTAGAATTGGTGGGATAATGTTTCTGCTAAATTGATATCTGCATAATTGTGGCAGCTGAAAATCAAGGAAGGAAGGTGGCTCAAGCAGCAGACATCTGGCCTACTCCAAAGATATATTCTTTGAATTCTTGGCTCCTTCAAGAAGAAGCCATCCCCATGTGGAGCCACTGTTAGCCCCCCTATGAATTTTTTGACAAGAAAAGTAGGGGGCTAAATTATTTTTTTAGCCTTCAAGGAATGCATCTCCCCTGAAGACACATCATCCTTGAAGTCTCCTGTGCTTTTTCCTGTGATAAATTTCCCACTGCTGACTCCCTTTATAAGGTCTCACTGATTGCAAAAGATGTGCTCCAAAAGTCTACATTTTCCCCTTGTTCCCTGCAGAATGCCCATTTTAACCTTTGTTTTCCCCTTGTCCAATTCCCCTCTAATCTCCTAAATCCTCCCAAAAGTCCCCTTTACACCCTGCACTTCCTCCTTGTTGGGCCAAATTTCCCTTTCTTCCCCCTATCGTTACACCCTTTGATGGCCCGTAAATGCACTAAAAATGGGCCAAAAACCATATTTTCCACATAGTCTGGGTCTCAGCCCCTTTCGGCCTAGCCCCCTCAGCCTTTTCCTCCACGTGACCTGGTCGCTAGAACCGAGCACTAGCCCCAAAAGCACTTATCTCATATGATTCATTGGACGCGTTTATAGCCATTGATCTAAACAGAATGGACGGCGATCGCCGCCCCCGCCCTGTCCATCGCGCCCGCCATTCACCTGATCGAATATCATCCATCCATTTAAAACCTCAAATCTGATGGTCCATATTCCCCTGTTCGCCTGTGGTCCCCGCACCCGCTCACTGTACAAAACCCGTTGGTTTCCATCGCATTGCCTTTGGAGGAGGGGCGGTATTTTCATTTTCGTAGCGATTCCATACATCATTCGATGCGTGGCACTAGTACGGCTGGAAAACCACCCTCCTATCGCGCATTAAAGTTCGTCCATGGATGTGGAGAGATATCGTTGTGCGTCGTCCGATCTGGGGCGGGAAATCCAACGACGATCACTCCACAAAGATGCGTGCGCGATAATCCATGGCCACCGTTCATCGCCCTCTGACACGTTCCAATCCATCGATTTCCTCTTGAGATCAGACGGTCCAGATTTGATTTCCCCCATGTTGAGATTCCCGCCATCTCCCGGTCTTGCCACATCACCACTCCACGTGTCTCCACCGTACATTCGCCTGCCCCATTATATATATTCGTTCCAAGGTCAAATTTCAGTATTTTTACGTTAAAACGTCTGCCTTGAAATTTTCCCCACGCACTCTCCGCTATGCCATGTTTTCCTCCATAGTAGCCTCTGCAGTCATCATCCTCGTCCATGCCACGCTGCCATTGTCACATTCATCCATACCACCACCCCCATACGTGTTTTTATTAATATGATTTTGTGTTTTGCAGGGTTACAGGCAGGCAGAAAATCTCCATGACTCATATGCGCTGTTGCAATGACACAGTGCACAGAAGAAGTTGAATTCAGAGCCTGTAGACGTCCGGAAAGGTGTTTGCAGCATAAGTTTCATCAAAGGACAGAGTTCAAACTCTGCAAACCCTCTCCGGTGCCATTAAATCTCAGATTGCATAAACAAAGACAGTACAGGAGCAGCAGAGAGCTCGAGGCAAGAAATAAAAGACTTTTGAGCCTTTTCAGGGATTTTAGAAGGCAAAGGTACCAGTTCAAAGACATCACGGATTGCGTGAAAGGTCCAGTGCGTAGAAAAAAATGCTATCAGGGTTTCAAATCAGCAGAATGTTTCTTCCTGAGCAAGAACACGGTACACATTATTGTTTTAGTCTACATTGTGTCCAAGTGAAGTTTTCCCTCCCCCCTACAACAGTCCTATGCTATTAGCAGCATTTGTTGCACAGTATGGCAGATCTTAGCGTCATGATTCTATGTTTTTGTTTAATTCACCAGAAGTACTACAGAGTACTGCAACCAACGTACATCAGAGACATACCAGAGTAAATGGAAGCTCGAAGAAGACCACTCTTTCACCCAAAAGAGTGCCAGAGATAAATAAACAGAATTTATACAGAGTGGGCTTCGACCTTCTTCCTCTTTTGAGTTTTTAATGCTGCATTTAGTTTTTCACCTACCTTCTCTGCTCCACTGGAGTTATAAATTCATGAAGAAACTTGTTGTAAAGGTTTTTGATCAGTTATCAGATAATTGCAAGTAGTTTCTTTTGAGACACAGTCTCTGTGTAAAGCTGTAAAATAGGCTGAGGAATATGATTTCAGACTGAGTATTCAACTATTGGCAATGTTGTACTTGACTGGTATTGCTATTTAATATGACAAGCATATTTCTTTGGATCCTGATCTAAAGAAGTGGTGATGTTTTCCTATCTCTGTGTTTATATTCATTTCATTTTGTTTCTACTGGCTTGCATCAGAATATTGGCATAAGATTTACCCTTGTTAGGTACCCTATGTTTCTGCTCTCCTTGCCATTGATGTTTTTCTTCTGAATTTGTTATCTAAGAATTGATTTCAGTTATTTTAACCAGTGTAGTGGATGTTATTGTCTGCTCTCTGATGTATGAATTAAATCATCTATTCTTATATGTTTCTTGTTAAGGATTAGCTGGAAGATTTGGGAACACTGGGGATTAGAGTTAGCCCTGTCCACTAGGATCCTTGTGCGACCAGTTGGTCTTTAACTTTGTATTCTAAACTTCATTTGTTCTTCCTCCCTTACCATTCCATATCACACAATCATCTTTAATATCTAATGTTTTAGATGACTAGCCCAACTGAAAGTCTGCCTATTGATTAGCAAGCAAATCCTTTCCTGACTCCATTGCCCAATGGTCTTGAATGCTCCCTGGAATACTTCACCTCTTCCTTAATCGTATTTTCTCATCTTGTCTTACATTGAACCCTTCTTTCCCGATAACCAGCAACCAAACAAACAATCAAACAAATAAACCTTGTGCCTATAACTAGCCTAACATTTTAAACTTTGAGCTTCAAAGACATAAAAATTTTCTTATATAGAGAGATCCCTCTCTAGACCTAGGAGGGCTAGATCCTGAGGTCCGAAAGTGGTTTGATGTTGTCTCATATTTTGGTCTTGCCAATCTGGCAAAAACATGGGAACCCCAACAGGGTGTTCCCAGGATCACTTCATATTTGATGCACTTGATGAGCATAGAGGAGGTCAGATTGCTAGAGCAGTGGATGGACTCATTGGCTATTATGGTATGATCTCCTTGACTTGGATTTCCAAGCATGAGAAGGAGGATTTTCAGGAAGCATGTGGTTCATTCCTCTTCATATGGGTATGTCATACCTCTATGGAGGATTCACCTCTAGATCTTGTCACCATCTTGTCTTCGATACATGATAAGAATTCTATTGATGTACTTATTGATTTTTCAATACAATATTTGCATGCTCTTACCTTTTCCTTGCAGTGCATTTCTCTACAAAGGGGAAAGTTTTTCTTTAGAATCCATGGTCTGTTTTTGGCCAACTATCATGATGGAGACAACCATCTACTGTATGATATGGGGCAAGTGTTTGGTTGCTTCTTGTGTGCTCAGTTGACATATTTAGCCATCTACTATTTATTAGTGGGTGTGATGACTTATATAGCAAGCCATTTTTCAGGAGACAACTTGCCATACCATTTTATGTAGCTGCAGTGGGGTAGACTACGCTGTGACCACTTGGTAGACTGTTGGTACCTTCCAACACCACATAAAACCCTCAGTCTTTCTCTTATTATTATGTTGATCATGATCCTACTTGCTGATATTATTCCTACCTATATGAGGAGCATGATTGGAGGAGGAACACATGGAGTGGATGTGTTCTAGGGGGAGGAGCAACCCCAAACTTTCTGATTACATGCTCTAAGGGAAGCATGGGAAAAGACATGGCATTTACAACAAAAAATTTATTTCTATATGAGGAGGGCCATGAGATGGATGGGAGGTTTTATGATGATGATTTCTTATCCATCATGTATGAGATGGTTTGGGCCAACTTGATTCACAGCACTGGGAGAGGGACCTTTGGAGGTCTAGCTTCCTTCTTGCCATTTGAGGGCAGCATGATGGCAACCCAAGATCAGTAAATCCTTTACACTTGTCTTAAGTGGAGAGGAAAGAAGCATGGGGTAGGCTACTATGTCTACCATGGTTAGAATTTCAGCCCACCTACTTTGCCGGAGCTTTAGGTGGAGGATGATTTGCATGAGTTACCATTTTGGAGGGTGACTCATTTTGTTTCTTTGATAGCTTGGGGAGGAGAGATTCAAATGGGATGATGAGTCCCAATCTATATCAGCCCCCATGTTTCAAGAGGATCTTCAAATAGCCCATTTTTTCTTCCCTGGATGTTCTACAGTTACATAATGTCAGCTATTTAGATAGCTTACACACTCGGGAGAGGCAACTTGGAGATATATTGATGATACAACACCTTGATCCTTGGAGGATTGCATCATATGAGGTTTCTACATGGGATGAGAGGATACTCTTCAGTCTTATCCTTGCAGTTGCTTGGGGACAAGCAACATTTGGGAGGGGAGGACTATAATTTTCCCAATTTTGCAACAAGCAAATTGGAACATTAGATTTTTCTACTTTCACCTAGGAGAGGAATAAATGGGTAAGGAAGCCCATGAATAATAAAAATATCAATAATTTCCACCTTAATAAGGAAGGGGATCACTTCAGGAGTTGAACTTTACATTTACAAGTGTGAACAGAGGAAAAATAGATGAGGACATAGTCAAGTTTGACTAAGTCAACATGCATTCTTGAGGAGGAAGAGATCACCTAAGTAAACCAGTTCAATGTGAAGAAGGATCAGCCTAAGACACACATATGTAAACTAGATTGAAGGTCCTTAGTGTGGAAAGAGGAATTGGAGGTGGATTAGTTTTAGTTGACCAAAGTCAACAACGCAACCACAAGAGGAGGAAAGCAAGCTAGGGCAGCGCAATTTTGAGAGAGGAAGCTTCATGAAGACGTCACCTCAACATTGTGTGGGGTCCAGGGTGAGGAGGCTCACCAAAGATAAAAGGAAGGCATAGCATCAAATGGAATTCATTCATGTATTTATATTTCTTGGTCCAGAGACCTATTGCATACTTCAGCTGTTTAGTCGGAGTTGCTGCACTGCTTAGTGCAAAGAATCCCTGTGTGGGAATTCCATCCTCTCTTTGGATCAACTTGCTTAAGGGATCAAGAGAGAAGGATTTGAGCTTCATTTCAGTATTTTTCTTAGGGCCATTCATCCACATTAATCCAAAACGTAGTCTCCTTCAGAAAACTGTGTCTTTTATGCAGCATCAACAGCAGCACAGCTACACCCTTTGATTTGATGCAAATCTTTGAGGAGGAGGTGCTCATTTCCCTCTGGGAGTTATAATAAGAGGCCTAGGGAAATTTATTTGTATTATTATGATAATTCATGTCATATTCAACCATTTTTAATACAGAGATGCAGTAACTGCGTTATTTCTGCGGTGCTGCTTGTTGTTCATACATTTTGCCGGAAACCTTTGTCGGGTGTCTTGTTTTGCTGTATAAGAGTGTAAACATCCATTACTCTATTGTTTGATTAATATAATTTACATATTAGACTTCTCTCATCATTTTTTGTAGAAACCCTCATTAGAAAAATGCATTTCTTGCTTTAGCACTTCCGACATTATCTAGACTATGGGGTTTTGAGCCTATTTTAGCTGTATAGACTTGGGAGATATGTTTATATGAGCTAGAGTTATTTCTTTCATCTCTAATTCTGCATAAAATTTGTATATCATGTCTTCTAAGGGATCCAAGTCCCATTTCTCACTTTTATAGCATTATTTGTTGAAGATAGCTATTTTATGCCCGGTATTACTGCATTTCCCTACCCAGGAAGGAGAATATCGATCAATATCTTGCTGAGGTTCTTACATCTACTGGTAGGATGCTATTTAAAATCTAATGAGCTGCTCTACATTGCTAAGCTCATGATTTTCTGAAGCTCCACATTGGTAATAATCCAGATTATTCCCAATAGTGTAACTGTTCCAATTTTGGAACATTACAACACACAACTGCATAGTGTCCCGTCTTCTAACAATTCCAACACTTCACCTTGGAATATTCCTTCTCCTTTTTCATCTTCTTACCTTTACCTTTTCCTTTTCCCCCACCACCACTTGTGGAAGCTTGCTTCTTTCCCTTGCCTTTATTGCCTCTACTGACAATGCTACATCCTCATCCTGATCAAATGGTTTGGCTGCCACATGATGGATCTTTCTAATTTCCTTTTGTATGCAATCATCCCAGAACCTCTCCCAAGTGGGAAGGTTCTCACGTGCAACAATCCCATCAGCAAAGTTCAACCATGAACTGGAAAGGCCATTCACTGCAATCCGCACCAACTAAGTGGGTGGAACGACCTCTCCAACTGCTGCCAACTCATCTCTCGCATTAGTGATCTTTGTGAGGTATGCAGTAGCACTATCTATCTTTGCCATCTTAATGGCCTTCAGCTTCTCCCTTAGGACCATTTTTCTATTCTCATTGGTACTCTGGTAGAGATTGGTCAAGGTTGTCCACATCTCATGAGAAAGTCTCTTTCCTCTCACATGAGGAATGCAATGTTGTTTATTACCATCCAAAATAAGTCTCTTTCCCTTGTGATTCTTCTTATTAAAGTATGCCAACTAAACAGGGTCAGTAGGCACATTAACAGGGCATTGTTGGGTACTCACCATTATACCCCAGACTTCTGCCTCCTAAAAGATGCTCTGCATTCTTTCCTTCCATACACTGTAGTTGCTATTACCATCCAACCTATCCTCCAACCTCAAGCCAAAAGACATGTTTGTTGTCCTAGTAAACTGAAAATGACACTACTGTAGTAAAGGTTCAAATTTCTGTGTGTAAAATAAGCTTGTTGTAATTTTTCTTCTTGATGTCCCAAACTGCACTTTTCAGCAAAATAACTCTGATACCATGTAGAAAATTTAAGACCCACCCCAGTTTTTAGTTTCTCCTTATTTCTCCCATAAATTTAAATTCCCATTCCCATAACCATACATTCAACAAGCTAGAAAATAATTATTTTCTGAAAACAAAAATTCCGGAAAATTTCACAGTGTTCAAATGCAGAAAAAAAAGCTCAGAAAAATAAATCAGCCACACACAGAATTTTCACATGTTGATTTTTGGTCAAGATGACCATAGAAAAACCCCCTACAACTCTTGGGGAAAACTATTTCAAAAGCTTCTCTTTATTTCTGAATATGCTTTTATAGTGAACAGTAAAACATAGTAAAAATTATAGCAAATACAAAACCCACTTATCTCGATTTTTATGTCAACCTCAAACCTTGAAAATCATGCCAATAGCAAACATAAATTTAACAGAAAAATTATAGCATTAAATGTTGTACTTGCAGCCTCAAAAAATGTGCTAGAATCTGCCTGTATGGGCTGTACGGATTTTGTACGGAATTTTACAACAAACTCTCCTCGAATTCTGAGCCATGAAACAGCCTCGAAATTCGTGCCCTTGAATGCTGGAAACTGCTCCTCAAAATATGCACTGTACCTTGCCTCAAAATGCATGCAACCTTGCTATACAGATTTTATGTCTTGGTAAACATGCCAATAAATGCTACTGTATGAAAATGTTGCCTTGGGAAATGTGCCCTCCTACTGTATGGATTTGTTGTGTATCTTTTGCTGCTCTCTCTCCACTCAGAAATTTCTCTTTAGCTTTCTCTCCTCCTCTCTCAATCTGCTCATGAAAGACTCAATGATCTTTTTTCTCCTTTTCCTCCTTTAACCTAACCCTAAGTGACTTTTGGGGAATCCCTAAATCCAATGGCTGAGATAGCTTTAGATCTAGGGTTGAGATTAAATGCTCATTTAAATCTCACTTTCTATTTTTTAATTCACCCCACTTTAATAAAGACCCTCTTAGTCATTTATTTTCAAAGTCACTTTTCACTTTCTAATTTCACATTGACTTTATTAAAGTCAATTTAAAATTAGACTTAGTAACTTTATCACTCAAAGTCACTTTTAAATTAGATTTGACTTTATAACTTTATAAAGTCACTTTAGGAGAAAAATTAAATTTTTTTGGACACTTTTCCCTAGGCTAAAGATCAAAGCCTTAGGGAACCAGCTGACTTTCGGTAACCAAATTTCAACATTTTGGTGGGGAGAACAAGTCATCGCAGAAGAGGACTATCCCTATGTTGGCATGGATTTCAGGGGAGATCTAGATTTGACCCTTCCACTCGGTGCAACATGGGGAGCGATTGGTAGGATCACACATTGATTTTTTAATTATATGATTTTTTTTTATTTTTTATTTTTCAAATGATATGAAAATGAAAAATATTTTTGTTAAGAAAATTTGACTTACAAATTTATGGATCATGTTGCAAACATGGGACTAGTGAGACTTGAGGATGTCGCAGAAGACCCAGGGAGGACACTCCATGCTATACAGAGAAACCTGGAGAGCTTGACTCACCAAGTCCCTATGGCTGCTATGGAGGACCTCCTGGAGGCTATATAGAGACGTGTGGTTGGAGTATCACACGACTGGGTGCCACTGCTTTGTTGTGTGGCGACAACTATAGTGTTCTTCCGTAATACCTATCCTAGGCAGGGTCCACAGGGATAGATTTTTATTGATCGAATGACTGTAATATTTTTTTATGATGAACATGATCAAGCATAAGCCCTAATTTTGTAGGACATGATTGTCTGATTTTTGTATATTTTGAACACAACTCTGATATATATATATATATATATATATATATATATATATATATATATATATATATATATATATATATATATATATATATATATATATAAACAATGATTTATATGACGTGATTGTCCCATATGTACAAAGATGATTGATGTTTTTGATATTTAATGTATTGAATGATTAATATGCAAATCAATTGCTTGATTAGCTAATGAGTCTGCAAATGAATTTTACGAACGAGGAATGTGAATGAATGTAACATAATTAAATGAACGTTACAACAAACACACTCTCAAAAATAATCAATGAAAAAATGGGTCTCTGACACGATAGGTGTTATTTAATTGTGAAACCACCAGTTGCGAATCCAAGTATACTGCTAACAATTCAACACCAAGAGATATTGCCTCTGAAAGTAGGTTTACCACTAGAATTTACTCTGCCACATTGTTCAAAGCAGGACCAATGCATACACCCCTTGAGACTAGCAACTGACCGGGTGGATAGTAAATTACCCAAGCTGCGGAAGCAAGATTTTAGGTATGTCGACTAGCACCATCAGCAAATCCAAAATGGTTCATCTCATCCAAAAACACCTGCCAAATCAAATCAAAATAATCAAAGTCACATAAAAAATTGATAGATAGATATGAAAAAAATACAATATATACAAACAAAGCAAATGCCTAGGCATAATACTTCTTTAGATAGAGCCCATTTCTGGGCTCCATCAACTCATTTCTGTCGAAATCAACCAAAACATAAGATCCCTTATTTAGGACATTCTTAACAATGAAAGGGCCATACGACATGGATTTTAATTTTCCTAATCCTAAGGAATCCTTGTCTTGAGCATAGACCAAAACAAGGTGACCTTTAGAGAAAAACCTAGGTTTCACTGCCTTATCACACTGAACCTTCGCTCGTTTCTTATGAGCCTCATTCATCGTAGCTGCATCTCGGCGCTGCTCATCGAGATGTTATAGATAAACAAGGTGTTTTCAGATGCAAAACTACAAATATCCATAGTCTTCATTTTTAGTCTACGTTTCCCATAATGGGAAACATAGACTAAAAATGAAGACTGTGGATATTCCGAGTTTTGTATCTGAAAATATACACCACAAAAACCTCCAATAAAACAAGGCATTCTTCGAGACTTGAAGTGTCAAGAAGAAGCTCTACTACCAGCTTAAGGGAAGGAATATTGCACTCGACAGGAAATATTTATTCCATTCCATAAACTAGTTTGAAAGGAGTGAAGCTAGTTACAATCTTAACAGACAACTGATATGCCCAAAGTGAAAGATACAACATGACATGCCAATTTTATTTAGATTTATCAATTTTACATTGAAGGATAACCTTTAAGGACTTGTTTATGGCTTCAACCTGCCCATTGGCCTGAGGATAATATGGAGATGAATGCTCCTGCCGAAAACCCAATTTAGTAGCCAATTCAGCCATCATGATGTTTTGAAAATGATTGCCATGGTCAGTGAAAATATCTTTGGGGATACCAAAGCGAGAAATGACTTGGTTGAATAGAAACAAGGCCATTATTTCACCATTGTTCGCAAAAGTAGGCATAGCCCCTGCCCACTTTGTAAAGTAGTCTATTGCTATGATAATGTACTTATGACCCTTTGCCGAAGGCAGGTTACAAGTAGTAAAACCAATACCCTACTTTTTGAACGGACCGAAAGTGACAACATGAAAGAGCAGAGCTAGATGAGCGCACATATTTTGAGTATAGACTTGACAAGGATGAAATTTTTTGACTGATTCAACACAATCTTTGAAAATTTAGGGCCAAAAATATCATGCACGCAAAATATTTTGGGTTGTAGCAAGCCTAGAGAAATGACCACCACAAGCTCCACTACGGAAATCATTCAACACAACCTCGGCTTCTTCAAGAGTCAAGCAACATCTAAGGATAGAATCGATCCCGCGATGATATAGAGTGTCACCGATAATAAGATAACTTTTCTAAGTGATACAAATTTCCACGCTCATCTTTAGAAAAAGCTAAGGGAAACTTCAAAGTCTAGAGATAAATAATAAGATCTCCATACCAAGGATCCTGTGAAGAAATGAGGAAAATATGTTCATCAGGGAATGAATCCTCATAAATAATCTCATCTCCACAAGGAAACTTAGAGATCAAATTTGCAAATACCAGAGATTTCTTGGATTTGGCAGACAGAAATTCGAGATCAAACTCTTGCAAATTGATAATCCATCGATTGTATTTTCCCCCAATCACTCGCCTACTGAGAACAAATTGAATGGATTAACTGTTGCGAAAACGTAAGTTTTGCGAAGAAGGATATAATGCCCGAGCCGTTGGACAACATGGACAACTACCAAAGATAATTTCTCAATGGGAGAATACCGCAGTTTAGGTTCTACCAAGCCTCGACTAAGGTAGTAAATCACATGCTCACAAAGAGTATCATCCTCCTGAACTAGAACCACACGAATAGTAGATTCTGCTGCAATGAGATACAAAATAAAGTCTTTGCTATAATCATGTGGACTCAATAACGGAGCAAAGATCAATGCCTTTTTCAAAGCATCGAACGAGCGTTGAGAAAATTCATCCCAAAATAATAGAACTCCTTTCTTTAACAACCTTATGAATCCTTTCATCACCTCGGCATAATTAATGATAAATCTTCTTAATAAATTGGGTTTGCATTGTAGAATTTGAAGTTGATGAATATAAGGCTGGGGAGGCAACTAAAGTGTAGCCTTAACCTTGAAGGGATCTACTCGAATCCCTTTAGTAGACATGATGAATCTAAATATCTAACATGATGTGATGTCGCAAACACACTTATTAGGGTTCAATCGAATTTTATAATGATGACATCGTTCAAAAACTTGTCGAAGATGAGAGGCATGATCAATTCTCTTTTGAGAACAAGAAACTAAATCATCTAAATATGATTTGATAATATGCTTGATGTCATGGAAAGCATAGGACATGGATCGATGGAAAGTAGCTCCAACATTTTGAAGGAAAAAAGGCATCTTTTTGTATGAAAATGTACCCCATAGGCAAATAAAAGCAGTCTTGTGCTGATCTTCAGGACATATAGTAATCTGATTGTATCCCGAGAAACCGTCCATGAAGGAGAAAATCTAATTCCACGCACACTCATCAATAATATAATCAATAAAAAGTGTGGGGTAATTATCCTTCGAACATGCCTTATTTAAATACCTGAAATCAATGCAAGCTCGGATCGTTCCTTGTCCCTTGTCGACAGGCACTGGATTCAAAACCCACTCAGTTAACGGAACGGGGTATATGAAACCCGCCTTAAGTAGCTTCTTAACCTCGGCCTTAATAGCTGTTGCCTTCCTAGGGTTGAATGGAAGAATATTCTGCCTTATAGGCTTAGCATTTTTTTAAGTCTTGATCTCATGTTGGACAATAGATGGATCAATTCCAGGCATTTCCTCATAAGACCATGCGAACTTATCCTGAAATTATCTAAAGAGATCGATATAATTATGAATCTTTTCAGGGGAAAATTCAAATCTAATGAAGAAATTCTCAATAATGTTGGGATCTCTGGAGATGTTCACCGGGGTAGTCTCATAAATGACAACCATGTACCCTTCAGCAAAAACTTGTGCTGGAGCTAAAGGGTTCAAGACTCGGTGAACAGGGCCAGAAGATGAAGGGCTAGACAATATTGTTTCAACTTCTCACAATTCTGGTAAAAAATAGGACCGATGATGCAAATCATCCCACGATCTTTCCACACCAGTCATTTCTTCAAGGATAGCCTCTTCAGATGGAAGATTAGTATCAAGGCAATCCTGAGCAGAAGATGAATTAAGTGTCCAAGCTGGAGCCACATTTCCGTCCAACTCCTCTGGTGAAAGAGAAAATGGAATGGAATATGCAGAGTCAACAAAATATTGATAGGAAATCTCTGCTACAGATATAGGGAATGCCAGTCCACCCACTTGACCTTCCTCTAATGTAGAGGTAGGAGAAGGCAAGGTCCAAGGATCCAAAAAATAATGAGTTCGAAAGAACTCTCTTCGAGTAGGAACCCTAGAGGGTGAGATAGCATTAATATGAAATGAAGGAGGTGGAAGATCAGAATTACCCATCAACAAGGTATACATTCCAACCCCCAAATTATCCATAGGTTTCTTGGCATCATTCACCAAGGATGCAGTATATTCAACATATGAATTTGGATCTATAAGAGAAAAATCCATTTGATCAATAGTGACAATCCTCCCTTCATGGGGAAAACAAAAGATGCGAAATAATGATGAAGCAATAGCATCCATCTCATAAATCAAAATCCACCCCAGTAGAAGGTTGTAGTCTAAATTTGCATCAACTATCTCGACCTCAATATTGACAAATTGACCCCCAACATAGATGGGAAAAGCCGTAACAATGCCATGTGGCATGTGAGAATGACCATCAAATGCAATGAGAAGAGTATGTGAAGGCATAGCTGAAGGGGATCCAATGGATTTCCAACATGAGATGGACATGACACATATGGTAGCACCCTCATTGACTACTATTCGAAAAATATTGATCTTCCAATATGTAGACTTAATCTCAAAATCCATGTGATGAGGAAGCCTCTTATTAATATTTGACATGTCAAATGTGATCATCAGAGAGGTTTTTGGATCAATAGCCCCGATTGCAGTGAGAAATGAACTCCTTTGTGTTGGGCAAGACTGGAGTACCTCTAACCTAGACATGGCATAAGGAATTTGAGCCAGATATTCTACAATGGAGTAGTTTTGGGTAGCCTTGAAATTAGGCTTAATCGATGTACACTTAGTAGACCCTTTTAGCATATGGGGTATAGGCACAACTAGAGGCCTCTCTATATGGAGTGGCTCAGAATTACTAGGAGCAACATTAGCTTTCGAAGACTCACCTTCACCATAATCATGAGATCTCGTAGTGATATTAGCGTGAGCACTCATCATATATACATTTGAGGAATTTTTTCCTTCCTGTTTGCTCCCTTCAGGAGCTCTAGTATTATCATTCGCGCCAAAAATAAATTGCTGCCCTTGGGGAAAAGGGTTTGTCTGTACAACCTGGGAACTAGAGGAACCCTGCTGAGCTAACAAGCGCTGAGCATCCTAAAATTTCAGGCAGAGATGAGTAATATGGTCTCTAGTGCATAACTTGCATGGAAACTTAACTTTCTTCTTATTGTCTCTCTTACCCTCTCCAACACTGTCGTTGGATCTATTCGCATTACCCTTCCCATCCTTGTCTTTCTTATTATTATACTGTCCCTTCTTATTCCCATCACATTGTTGATTTCCTTTGGGGTTAGAATCTTGAATAAGATTAATAGTTAAGGGTTGGGAAGGGGTTGACACCAATGACATAGCCTAACCAAAAGGAGCAGATTGTAAAGACAACTACAACAATTGATTCAACAGGTTAGCTGTGCCACCATCAGTCAAACCGAAAATCCCGTCAACTTGAGGACTTGACTTCGTTTTGGCTAATTCCACTTTGGAATTGGGAGCATCCAACAAAATATTATTAAGGACCCCATACTGAGAATAAATCAATTCTAAATACTGAGCCCTAAAGATAGCCTGTTCCTCAGAGAATATCCCTAAAGGGGATAAATCCTTTGAGATTTCTGGCTATAAGTATTTAAGAAACCATTCGAGAAGGAATTCATTAGGAACTTGTTCTTTGATGAGCCTCTTGCTTCTCCTCCATTCCTGAATATGATCAGAAGTGTGTTGCCTTATCCTGCTGGAAATTGGTTAGGAGATCAGTCCCGAAATCATAACGAACAAGAAACTGGAAATGGTTTAGAAACATAGTAGCCAAATCGCCAAAAGTAGCAAAACTACCCCCAGTCAGCTCAATGTACCAATTTGCAACATTTATAGTTAAGGTGTGTTGAATAGCCTCAACCTAATCGAATCATCGATAAGGGATTTCAACGAATACCATAAATGGAAAGTGGTAATATGGTCAGCTGGATCCTCACCAGTCTTCCCTTCAAAGTTTGGAATATCTAAGGGAAGTTTAGTAGGAACTGGAGGCCAACTCGAGCTGTATTGAATTGGATCGTTAGTCAATTTTGAAAAATATGGAAAATTCAAAGTTGCAAGGAAAGGTAAGCATAGAGGAGCTTGAGAATTCCATCCCCCAAAGGAAGGACTCCCAAAATTATGAAAAGAATACCGTGGATTTTTTGAGGCACCAAGTTGCCAAAGATTGTTCGTAGAAAGGGCTGAGCCATAAGAGAAGCCTTATGGCCCAAAATATTTTGGAGAAGGACCCCCTCCCATCGTATGATTTCCATAAACAGGAATATTTCCCCCAATTGAAGTGTTCAATTAAGATTAAACCCCTTGGTAAGGGTTCCAAGCATTGGGGAATGGAGAAAAACCCTAAGAAGCACCTATTGAAGGGAAAGGTACATTCCCTTGTTGACCAGAGAAAAACTAATTCCCAACTCCCAACCCTGTAAAATATGGGTTCCAACCTAGAAAAGTATTAGATATTTGACCTCCAAGGAAAGGATTAAAACCTTGAATTTGAGAGGTAAAAGGAAAATATCCTAAGGAAGGGTTCGAATGTGGAATGTGACCACTTCTGAAGGGGAAATCCTAAAAATAAGCTGACCCACTAGCCATAGAAGGCATAGGTGTGGAGACAATAGAAGCATCAGTGAAGGAAAAAAAAGGAATTGCATTAGATAGAATTCCAAAAGAAAAGGGACCTGAATGGGAAGGAAATGTTTGGGTGCCCCCACTCATAGATTGAATATAAGCAGAGGCAAACATAGAATCACTAGGAGTGATAGTCGAAATAGCAATAGTACCCTTGTCAACTGAAAGAGAAGTATGCACACTCGTGGTGCTCATAGCCGAAGCTATGTTCCAAGCCATGGCCATTGAAAGAAAAGGAGAAATATGGGGGCTAGCTGATCTCTGAGACGCAGACCCAATGTACAAAAGAACGTCCGAAAAACTAGCAGGAAGAGGAGAGGAAGGAGTACTTGGAGATTTAGGAACCCTTTCTACTTCAAATTCTTCTGTCGGGAAAAGGACTCTAGATATGAGTGGAGTACTACTCTCTACATTACCACTAGTACTAGGACCATCCACAGAAGCAATAACCCTAGTCGGAGGTTCACTCTCTGATGCATTCGCAACTACTAGATGAAAATAAATAGCATAATTGCTCCTACGCCTTCTTGAAGAAGGCTCACCACTTGCAGGAGAAATCCCACGAAGCCTCCTCAATCAACGAGGCGATCGATCAACCACTTTTAATAATTATGAGATTAATTAGACTCAAAAAATTATGAAGCTATGGCAATCTAGGAGCAAAGAGCACACTCTATCAAAAGTCCCTAAGATATACAGAAATTAAGCAACCTGTTAGTCATCAGTATTTTTCACATGTTAGTGATGACTATATCCATAGCTGAGTTTTCTAGAAGCTGATTTTCATATGTCAATTTGTCATCTAGAAAACCCTCATAAAACTTTTTTCGCCCTCCTACTTTTCAGTCTTCCCATGTTAAAGCTAAAACCCATTATCACTATCTTTTCTAGCGTTAGCCCTACTGGTCTGCCCATCAGCTCTAAAAGTAAAAATCCAAGTCTGTTTCAAAAGCCTCCCCTAAGTTAGGAAGTGGCGCTTTAAGACATTTTACCCTTGGCAACCATCAAAAGGCCAAAAGAAACCTCCATCTGCTACAGACCAATCATGACAGACCTCCCACTCTGCAAATCAAGTTGATCACAGCTCTAAGTCGCGCCACTTACACACCCCTAAGTCTCAGCACTGCATAGACCACAGTCTCAAGCTGATTATTGGGTGTTTTACAGTGTTTTATGGATTTTGCAAAGGCAGGAAATATAACATCATCTCAGAAGAAATTGCTTGAATCTACATTTAGAAGAACAGCTGCTTCTCAATGTAAACATGAGCCTGAGATATATTTGCAAGACAGAAAGTTACTCATCAAGACCTTGCAGCTTCCTTTCAGCATAAAATCACATTAAAGGAAAGACACCACTATCAAACAGACTGGTAATTTTTCATGGCCAAGAACCTCCTTCATCTACAAGCAGAGGGTTAAGGCGCCTCCTTCATCTACAAGCATAGGGCGCTGGCCATTATTGACTTTAATGATTGCAAAAGCACAGGCTTTATTTTTACTAGACAGTAAAACAGTGACTCTAGGTTTCTGAGTGTAAGTGATGATCATAACAGGGCTAGGATCTGAAGTGTGCAAGAAAAGGGAAAATAGAGTTTTTGGTCTTGTAAAGGGAGTCATTTGAAGTTTTCAAATCATATGAATTGTTAAACCCTTGGAGAGACATATCATTTGTGAAAAAAATTCTAATTATAAGCAGCCTGTTGTTTCAACAAGACCAATTTGAAGAAAGGTTGTGTTAGCCACCTATATTTTTCAATTATATCAGCTGGTGGCTAAATATTCTTGGCAGCCTTCAAGAAACAAATTCAGGCCTAAAATTGTTGATACTTGAAGTCTGTTGGTAAGAGTCTAAGCTACTGATTGGTTCTACATACTTTTCACCCTCTCTGTCTCTGATGTTCCATGAAAATCCTAATCAAATATTGCTGCATCCTGCTCCTTTTTCCTCTCCCCTTATTCCACCTTTCCTTCATTTCTACAAGTCTTATTTCATCCATAAAAAATCCATCAAACCCTTTTATCTCCCTTATTCCTCCATTAATCTCATTTCCTAAGGTCAAAAACCCACTTTTTTGACCTATCGGAACCTTTCTCCTCTTGCAAAAATCATTCAAAAATCATAGAAAAACATGCGCTTCTATGCGTTAGGCTTTAGCCCCTCAGGCTAAGCCCCTTTCCATTTCTCCCTCCATATGTCCCCCCGCCAGAATCATGTGCTAAGACCACCAGGCGCTTAACCATCAAAAATAATTTATCACCCGAAAACATTGAAAACCCTTGTAAAATGCAAAGTCGGGTTTATTTTATTTTTCCACCGAAGAAAATCATATTAAAACTCCGCCGTCGATCTATCCCACGGATCAACGGTGCGGAGTGTACCCCTCATCTGGTGGACCCCCCCCCCTTCGCCGCGCTGTTTTTCATTTCCACCGGTTCTGTGCCCGCACCGCCTTTCGTCCGGAAGCGGTTTTATACCGTCGGCCAGCGATTCCACACGCTGGCCGACACGTGTTATCCACCTCACTCCGAAAACCACCGTGCCAGGTCTATTTCCCACGCGTTAAACCTTGTCCTATGGCCCCGCAGCGGGATTCGTCCCCACCGTCGGATCTGGGCCCTCCCATCCGACGGTCCCTGATCGCCGTTTCCGCTCACCCTTTAACGAACTCGCACGCCCGTTAAATCTTCCCCGGCGCATTCAAGAGCCGATCCCCGCCGTCGATCTCCGCAGATCGACGGCTCTCATTTTTTCTCCCGATTCCATTGTACAGTCCACCTTTTTCCCCGTTGACTGTTCACCTTGCTCCCAACCGTTGATCACGATACGATAAACGGTTCCGATCTCTCCATTTTCCCGCACAACTTCCGATGCAGTCTATCCATATAACGCAGGATTTTCTCATTTTTCTTGTATTTTGCAGGTTTTTAAGGTTTTTCTTCGTATTCTATGAAAATCTAAAGGATGAGGGTGACGACTCCAGTCCTTCCGATTTGTCCAGGGAATCGATCATATGGAGAAGAACAATGATATCTACAAAGTTTCATGAGCTTTGGTTGCCGCACATCCCTGTAAAGCTCGAAGAATGCCATCAATATCAGAGTAGAGAAAGAATATCAGATTTTAAAGACAGAGTGAACCAGTGCAGTAGTTTTATGGGTAGATTGGTGGGGATTACGGCTAAGACGGTTATCAAAAGCCTAATCCCCGGCTCAGAACACGGATTAAAGAAAAACCTAAAAGTGTTCATCAGATAATTGCCTCCACCGCCATACTTTGAGGCAAATTGATTCCTCAACCACCACAGTGCCACCTATTGCCTCAGAAAGCTCAATCAGAGGATGAATTTATTGAGCAAGATCAGATATTATGCCTCGGAACAACCAAAGGAGTTATTACTGCACCAGATTGAATGACAGAATGTTTGCAGAATAACCCTAATAGTACGCAGAGCCTCAAAGGTCAACAGAAGCTCTGTTCGAGCTTATTTCTTAAGAGTAAACACATTAATGCAATGTAACACCTGTAGAATTTCTTCATCGAATCTCACGGGGTCAGGAAGACATTAATTCTGCATTGATTGTGTTTGAGATCTTTTTATCAGATCTCACCTCCTCATCCTTCTATAAATACTCCAGAAGAAGATGAGTGAGGGGTTGGATTAGTTGGTTGTCAATGTAATTATTGAAGTATTATAGCTGTTTCTGAGTGGAAACTCTTGACTGTAAATAGTGGTTTCATAGGCTCTTGGAGCTCTGCTTGTAACAAATAGGTTAGATTGTGAAGAGAGATGGATTAAAACATTGGATTTGAAGATTGTAACCGGTTTGAAGCAATCAATACAAGCTGATTTATGGGATCCTGGTCTATGCTGATGGTGATGTTATTCTCACTGTAACTTGTCATTTTATTTATGTTTTCAATTTGTTTCATTTTCCACTGTAAAGAACAGTTTAAACAGTGTTAGAGTTTGTTGTATATCAGTGACCTTCTCTGGCTGAAAAATCTTTATCCCAATGTTTTCTTCTAATTGTGTTATTTAGAAATGATTTAATTCAGTCTAAGCACAGAGATGTTGGCGTTCCCTCATCTTTTCGTCACTGTTGAATGTTATTTTTAAATGTTACTTTCATATATGTTGTGTGAGGAATGAATTGAGGAAATCAAAGGTTAGCCCTGAGTCCCTTTCTTGCTTGCTCAACTATTTGTCTGTTTCCCTTAGGATGTGTCAAAAGCTGACTAGTTTCAAAGTACTTATCAGATCTTGGGCCATCCTGTGTTATCTTGGTGATTGTCTTGAAAGCAACTAAGTAAAGAAGAACTAAGATGAGGAGAAAGGTGAGCCATGCCCGCTAGTTTCTGCTCCAAAGGTTGCCTTCAAGTTTCCCTTAGTTTTTAATCTGTGTTCTATTAGAAGTGTATCAAAGGCTGGATAGTTTCAAAGTACTTACCAGATCCTAGTTTGCTTCTATGTTTTCCTTAAGTGCCTGGTCAAATGCTGGCTAGTTTCAAAGTACTTACCAGATCCTGGGCTGCTCTTTGTTCTGCATCTGTGAATTCCCTTTCTTTTTGTAATCACCCCATTCCATAAATCAAACTTCAAAGAGATCCTTAGGCCTAGATGACTTGCCCCATAGATTACTCTTGAACCTGGATGCTTCAATTAAATTCTCTTATGACTCCATAGCCCAATGGATTGAAAACTTGCCATCATCTTTCTTTAGAATCAAAGCTTATTTTGTTCACTTGAAACTTCTCACCTTTGAACCTATTTGCATATAGATCTTTCCGTCTCAGACAGCAAATATGTTCCACCATCTGAGAAAACCAAACAAAACCCTTGGCCTTCATAACTAGCCTAATATCATCACCCCAAACTTCAAAGACAATATCCATCTTTGTACATATTGGAGAGATCCCTCTCCGGATTCAGGAGGGCTAGATCCTAGAATCCCAAAGTTGGTTGAAATGATGTTAACTCTGTGACCGGACTTTGCCAATCTTGCTTGTTACAGAGACCTAACATTTCTGGCGACTCCACTGGGGACAAACCTAGAGTCTTTGACATTCAAATCTATTTTCAAATCTATTCATAAAGAAGCTCGTGTTGGGGTTCATAGAGCACTCGCTTTACTAGCCAGCTTGAGCCACCAGAACCTAACATTTCTGGCGACTCCACTGGGGACTTCCTCACCCAGAATCTTCATATAACATCTTGAGAGTAAAAAGCAGCCTTTTCAAGCACTACCAAGAAAATGGTAATTAGGATGAAGATCGATTGAATCAGTGACAAACTAGGTCAATCCTAGGATTCTGTTAAGTTTTTATCTAACCTTGGAAAATCAGCTAGCTTAGCCATAAGGATAGACTGTCTTTGTTTCACAACCGTAGCTAAGTTTTGAGGCAAAGTTAGGACATTCTTTTAAACCACAAATATAGACAACTCAGAAAATACCAAAAACATTTCAGATTGGTAGTAAAACACTAGTTTTGATATCTTGTCTACGTCTTTGATGTGTTTTACCTTATACTCTTAGACAGAGTCTGGAAAGGGCCAGGTAGCCTCTGGATCTCATCCTCTTTGGGGGTGACATATCTGGTGAATTCCCTCCCAGTCAACCTCTGGTTAGAGTTTGTTGTGTTTTGAGATATCCTTGAGAAGGAATGTTTCACAAACACTGTGGTGGACAGTGTACCCTTTTGAAAACACCCTGAACCTTCCACCTGGCGACTCCACCATCCTGAACAGACCTTAAGACTCCACTGGGAAGAACCCTTATCATTATAAAATTATTCAAACTCAGTTAGAAGGCTGTCGGATTCGAATTGAGAAAACAGATTAGTTAACCGTCTAAAGATTGTCATACCTGGTTAAACTTCTCTTGTTTTGTTCGGTCTAAACACATAAACATTGTGGCTCCTAAAAAGATTCACACTAGAGCCCATCCTGACCCAGATCCTCCTGAAATAGTTGATAACCCAGAAGCCATTCTTAGGAAGTCTCCTAGGATACAATCTTCGACTATTTTCAGACCACCCCTAAGAGCTAATTCAGTCCCTGAAAACCTTTCAGCTCTTCATGAATCAAAAATTGACTTATTAAACCCATTCAGAACTAGGTCATTTGGTGATTTAGATCAGTTAGATTCTGAGCCTACACTTTCATCTCCCGAAACCAGTGAGACTCTTGGGAATAGAGAATCAACGCCTCCTGATTTACATTTCTTACATAATCTAGGTGTCTCTCATCCAAGATCAGCTCATAGGTCTACTGCTGTTCCATCCACTTCTGTTCATCTTTCATCCACTGTTCAAACCACTTCACCTCAACCCACACCTCCTCTTGTAAATACACCCCCACCACATATCATGGCAGCATGGTATGCTCCCTTAGTCCTTCCTGTACCATTAGTCAATCTTCCACAGGACTATCAGTCCAAAATTCCATTATATGATGCTAACAATACCATAACAGCATCTCAGCATGTGGATAAGATGAATGACTACTTTGACAGAAATGAAATTGATAATGAATCTGTCAAAATCAGATTGTTTGCTCAAAGTTTGGGGGGAGAAGTGAGAAAATGGTTTAAAGGTTTAACCCCCCACGGTATTAACGATCTCCAAGCCTTCCATCAAACATTCTTAAACAAATGGGAAGTACGGAAAAACCCTCTCCAAGTCCTTGCCGACTACAACAATCTCCATAGGAACCCTGGGGAAAGTGTACAAGCTTATTGTACCAGATTTAACAGTGTGTATAATGCACTTTCCCCTGAACTGAAACCTCCTCAGGGATCAGCCTTAAACAAATTCCCTGAAGGGTTTGAACCAGACATGACTTATTCACTCAGAGAAAGAGTCTTTGCAACCCTCGAAGATATGCAAAGAGGTGCTCTTTCTGTGGAGGTAAACCTCATGGAGAAGAGAGCAAGGATGAAAGCTGAAAAGAGAGTATCTTTTAGAGAGGAATCCACCCCTTCTACTTCGAGCTCGAAGATGGAAAGAATGATGGAAGAAATGATGAATAAAATGAGCATTCTAGAGAGAGCGCAAGCAAGTCTAAATCAAAACGCTCCTCAAAACAGAAACCAAAACCAGAATCAGAATCTTAGAAGAAATCAGCCTCCAAATAGACCCAGGGAAGATGATCAGCAGGTCATTCCTCCCTTTCATCAGAACTTTTTAAGTGAGGTTGAACAAACAGATCAAATAACAGAGGAAGATGATATAAACTTATTTGGGGTAGATGATGATGACTTTGAGGTTCATTATGATAATAAACAAGGTCTGTATACACCTTATGATGACCAAAGAAATGATAATGAGAATAGCTATCAGAACATGGAGAACACTGTCATAGAGCCTTCAAATGAATATGAACTCAGAAGTATATCTAATCAACAAACCCCCAACAACAAAACCTCTGACAAACCTTCTCAAAACAACACTGTAACCAAGTCTAAAACAAACAAACAAAAGGACAAAACGGTGGCTGTTGATTCTGGAAATGGTAAAGAAAAAGACACTCAAAGCATTGAAAAACAGAGTGCACACATTAGTAGTACTAGCACCTCAGTTAGTACTCCTGGTAGAAAAACTGTTCCAATTGTAGATAAACCAAAACAACAAGCTGTTATTGCTGATAAAGTGGCAGTAAACAGAGCTGAAGTCAATGCTTTAAAGAATCAAAACCTTTTCAGCCTAGAACAGGAAATCTCAAAGATCAAAATCTCTGTTCCGTTGACTGAGTTAGCTGCCCAACACGTGTATAGGTCCAAAATTTTGAAGGCTTTAAACTTAGAAGATAACGAAGACACTCTCAATCTTAATGATGACCAACCAGAGCTTATTTTTGGTCCAAAGATTGAAGGAAAGTTCCAAGAAGGTCCTGTCCCTCCCTTTTATGTAAGCTTAAACATTCATGACAAAATTCTGCATAATGCTATGCATGACTCAGGCGCTTCCCATAACTTGATGCCAAAAGCTGTAATGGAAAGCCTGGGTCTTGAAATTACCAGACCTTACAAAGACCTGTACTCCTTTGACTCAAGCAGGGTTAAGTGTCTTGGATTGATTAAAGATCTCTGTGTTAATCTAGCCCAAATTCCGGCTAAATGTTTAGTCATGGATGTTGTTGTGGCTGATGTTCCCCCAAAGTATGGAATGATTTTGTCACGATCTTGGGGGGCTAAATTACAGGGGACCATGCAAATGGACATGACTTATGCAACTATCCCTGTTTTTAACCAAACTAGGAAGCTTTATAGGGAATCCCACATGCAGTACACAGTGACAAGTCAGGATAGGCCTCAAAACTCTCCTCTCTATGCTATAAACACGAGCCTCGATTATTTTATCATGTTTAATGATGAAACACTCACAGAACAAGTCATGTCAACAGAATTAAGGGCTGAAACAGAGAAAGAGGTACACAGCGCTGAAGTGCCAAAACGGTCTATTCTGCCTGAAGATCCTAACAAGCTAAACTCAGATCTTGAACTGCAAATTATCAATCCTTTGCGCTTAAAACTTGACAGTCAGAAAAACAGTCCTCAACCCGATGAAAAACTCGAGGAATCAAATGATACAAAGTCCATTCATCAAACTGAAAATCTGCCTCTCTGGACTATGTATTTTGATGGGTCATGCACCAAAACAAATGCTGGTGCAGGTGTCTGGATCACTAACACTGAAAACAATCACACAGAATGCATCTCATGCAAATTAAATTTTCAGTGTTCCAACAACATAGCAGAATACGAATCCATTCTCTTAGGCTTGCATCTTTTGGAAAAATTAGGTGCCAAGAGAATCGATGTTTATGGGGATTCTGAATTAATCATCAGGCAAGTCAATGGGGAGTATCATGCAAATCACCCCAGACTTAGGGCCTATAGGAATGATGTCATTGACCTTTTGAAAACATTTGAGGAGTACACCTTATCTTTTGTCCCAAGAAAAAGAAACATTGCGGCCCACAATTTAGCCTTTGCTGCTAGAACCTGCCCAATGCTGTATGATGACACCTCTCAAATAAAATTCAGACCAACTATCCCAGATAACAAGAAATATTGGTAGGTATTTGATGGAGATAAACAAATAGAAGACTTCATGCAATTCAGAAATGAGTTTGAACCCCATAGTTCGGATTCAGACTATGATACAGACTGCAGTGAAGAAAATTTTCTTGGTGAAGAAGAACCATCTCCACAGCTGGTAGATATAAACCTTCAGACTATCCTATCTAGACATCAAACAGAACTAAGTGCAAAATCTGAAACAGAAGAAATGGAAACTCTGCATTCTAAAGATGATAGTCTGCCCAAGGGTTTGGCCCCTCTAGAAGAACTATTTGATTTTGATGATGTGGCCAACAAACCGAAACTGGAACCTGTAGAAACCGAAGTGGAGGAATGTAATATAGGCAGTAAGGAAAAACCGAGATTGATCAAACTGTCTAAAACCTTGCCAGCTCACATTAAACTCAAATACTTAGAGCTGTTCAAAGAGTTTTCTGATGTTTTTGCATGGAGTTATGAAGATCTCAAATCCTATGACACTGAAGTAATACAGCACAAAATCCCTCTTAAAGAAAACCAGAAACCATTCAAACAAAAACTGCGTAGAATCAACCCTGTCCAATTGCCATTGGTTAAGAGGGAAATCATAAAGATGCACGATGCTGGTATTATTGTCCCTATTAGATATTCTGAGTGGGTATCTAATCTGGTGTCTGTTAGGAAAAAGACTGGAGAAATCAGACTTTGTATAGACTTCAGGAATTTAAACAAAGCTTCATTGAAAGACAACTACCCTTTGCCCAAAATGGATCATATTTTGCAAAGGGTGGTAGGGTCTAAAAGAATTTCTTTGCTGGATGGCTATTCAGGGTATAATCAAATCCTAGTCCACCCTGATGATCAATTAAAGACAACTTTTACTACACCATGGGGCACTTTCATGTATGTGAAAATGCCTTTTGGTTTAATGAATGCTGGAGAAACCTTTCAGAGAGCCATGGACATAGCATTCTCGGAAGAATTAGGCTTCTTCATCATTATCTATCTTGATGATGTAACTGTGTTTTCAAAAACAGATGAAGAACACTTAGAACACTTGAGGAAATTTTTCGAGAAGTGCAGAAGGTTTGGGATATCTTTGAACCCTAAGAAAACTTTATTTGGTCTCCAAGAAGGTAAGCTTCTTGGACATATCATTTCGGAAGAGGGTATAAAGATAGATCCCATGAGGATTGAAGCCATATTGCAAATCTCCCATCCTCGGAATATCAAAGAGTTGCAGTCTTTCATAGGGAAGATTAACTTTTTGAGAAGGTTCATCCCCAACTTGGCTTAGCTCCTTAGAAATATCACAAACATGTTGAAGAAGGAGCAAGGGGTAAAATGGACCGCAGAAGCAAAGACATCCTTTGAACTGGTGAAACAAGCGTTAACCAAAACACCGGTTCTCATAAGTCCTGATTTCTCAAAAGATTTTTATATCTTCTCATTTGCATCAGAACATACTATAGCTGCTGTCCTTTTACAGAAAAACCCACAAGGACAAGAGCAGCCCATCGCATTCTTTAGCAAGGCATTAAGGGATGCCCCTTTGAGGTATAACATTATGGAGAAACAGGCTTTTGCTTTGGTGAAAGCTTTAAAGGACTTCAGGGTATACATCCTTCACTCACACATCATTGCCTTTGTCCCAAATTCGGTTGTAAAATACATTCTAACCCAGGATCCAGATGGTAAGAGAGGTAAGTGGATTGCTGTTATTCTTGAATATGATTTAGAGATTAAACCCACTAAGCTTATCAAAGGTCAGGGTCTGGCTAGGTTGATGGCTGAATCAAATTGTGAAGTTCTTGATATTAATATGATTAATGCTCTGGATGACCAAGAAGAATTCTCAACTCCCATTGTTGAAGATTATTTTGCGAATTCTCCTTGGTATACTGATATTGTTTATGTTTTGCTTAATTTAAAAACACCTCCTGGTTTATCCAAAACAAAGGCAAGATTCCTAAAGTTAAAAGCTGTAAACTATTGCATTATTGATAAATGTGTTTATTGGAAAAATGCTAGTGGTATATTGCTTAAATGTTTTCCTAAGTGTGATGCAGAAAAGATTAAGCAGGAATTCCATGAAGGAGAGTGTGGAGGCCATTTGTACTAGAAGTCAACAGCCAACAAGATTTTGAGGGCTGGTTTCTATTGGCCTACTCTTTTTCCTGATATACATAAACTAACCACCACTTGCCATAAATGCCAATTGTTCGAGGGCAAGAGAAAATTGCTACCCCTTCCTCTGCATCCAATTACTGTTGAAACCCCTTTTCAACAGTGGGGACTTGACTTCATAGGAGAAATCCACCCACCATCCTCTGCCCAACATAGGTGGATCCTTACTGCCACAGACTACTTCACTAAGTGGATAGAAGCCATTCCATGTAGACAGGCCAATGATTCAGTTATCATCAAATTCATAGAAACCAACATCCTCTCCAGATTTGGCTGTCCTACAAAAATCATCACAGATAATGCAGCAGCATTTGGATCAAAGAGAATGGTGGAATTTTGTCATAAATACCAGATATCATTGGGACACTCCATAGCCTATTACCCTCAAGGTAATGGACTTGCAGAATCTTCCAACAAAAGCTTAGTGAACATAATAAAGAAACTGTTGGAGGACAACAAGAAGTCTTGGCACATAAAGTTGAATCATGCACTTTGGGCTGACAGATTAACATTGAAGAAATCCATTGGTATGTCACCCTTCCAGCTTGTATATGGTACAGATGCAATTTTTCCTAACAGCCTTGGTGTACCAGTGATGAAGTTAATTCAAGAGTTGCAGACTGAGGAGAATGACATAATCAGAAGAATAAATCAGACCATTCATCTTCAGCAAACCAGTGAGGAAGTGTACAACAAAGCATTACAGAAGCAAGACAATATCAAGAAGATATTTGACAGAAGAACAAAGGCCAGCAATTTCAAAGTTGGGGACAAAGTTTTAAAGTGGGACTCAAAGAGGGAAGACAAGGGGAAGCATGGTAAATTTGATAATCTATGGCTTGGCCCTTACTCTATCCATTCAGTTGCTGGGAACAATGCATTCTTCTTACAAGAGCCGAATGGAGCAGAATTGTTTGGGGGTCCTGTCAATGGCAGGATGCTTAAAAATTACCTTTCTTAAGCTATTCTATGTTTTGAAGCCTTTTTACCTTCTTTTTTCGATGTAATTATTCCATCCATCATTTGCATTTAAAGTTATGAAAAATCAAAAAATACAAAAACAAAGAAAAATGAAAAGAGGGCAGGAATGAAAACAAAAAAAAAGGCAAGGCCCCATGCCAAAAATATAAATGAATCTGAAAGTGTGCAAGCTTAAATGCCACTCCCTGAAACACACTTCTAATTGGTCAAACTGTTTAATCTTGACTAATTAGCTTTCAATTTTCTGCTGATAGGGTAGAAAATTTGATTTGCCAAACCGTTTAATCTTGGCTTATCAGTAGTTAGATTAGGGTAGAAATGAAGGTTCAAACAAACTCAAAGTCTGAACCAAAGTGTCCAAAGAGTTGACTCAAAACCACTCCAATTTCTGAGTCAGAGAGAAAAGACCTGGTTCTAATTCACTTAAAACTTGAACCAGAAGAAAAGCAAAGGTAGCTCACTGAAAAGGAAAAAAAGAGCTGTGAATATAAGAGAAGGCCATAATGAAGAATTTTCAGATCTTAAGCCTTATGTTTTGATTTAAAATTTGCTGCAAATAATAATATATGTGCAAATTGTTCTTATGTCATAGATCATAGCAAGTCAAACAGTCCAATCTTGGCTTGAATATTTTTAAATTTCTGTTGTAGAATTTAGAGAATGAAAGTTTGTTGGACTGTTTAATCCCAACAAACCATAGAATAGGTAGAGGAATATCTGAGCTCAACTGTTTAATCTGGGTTCAGGGAGAAATAAGGAGTAGAAGTAGATTAGACTTCCTGTTTTCAAAAGAATAAAATGTTGTGTAAAGAGTTTGCCAATCCAAGTGCACTCTGATGAAGAAAAAATGTTAGATCAGTAGGATTGGGGTAGGTAGAAGTTGTATTGATGAAATTCATCTCTCTATTCATGACTAACATTATTTGGTCCAGAAGTAAAGCCAGAGCAAGTGATGGGTCAGACACCAGTCAACATCCCAGAGAAATCAAGGCTGAATTCTTGATGCCTTCAAGAAGGCACCATCCCCAAGTGGAGCCACTGTTAGCCACCTATATTTTTCAATTATATCAGCTGGTGGCTAAATATTCTTGGCAGCCTTCAAGAAACAAATTCAGGCCTAAAATTGTTGATACTTGAAGTCTGTTGGTAAGAGTCTAAGCTACTGATTGGTTCTACATACTTTTCACCCTCTCTGTCTCTGATGTTCCATGAAAATCCTAATCAAATATTGCTGCATCCTGCTCCTTTTTCCTCTCCCCTTCTTCCACCTTTCCTTCGTTTCTTCAAGTCTTATTTCATTCATAAAAAATCCATCAAACCCTTTTATCTCCCTTATTCCTCCATTAATCTCATTTCCTAAGGTCAAAAACCCACTTTTTTGACCTATCGGAACCTTTCTCCTCTTGAAAAAATCATTCAAAAACCATAGAAAAACATGCGCTTCTATGTGTTAGGCTTTAGCCCCTCAGGCTAAGCCCCTTTCCATTTCTCCCTCCATATGTCCCCCCGCCAGAACCATGTGCTAAGACCGCCAGGCGCTTAACCATCAGAAATAATTTATCACCCGAAAACATTGAAAACCCTTGTAAAATGCAAAGTCGGGTTTATTTTATTTTTCCACCGAAGAAAATCATATTAAAACTCCGCCGTCGATCTATCCCACGGATCAACGGTGCGGAGTGTACCCCTCATCTGGTGGACCCCCCCCCCTTCGCCGCGCTGTTTTTCATTTCCACCGGTTCTGTGCCCGCACCGCCTTTCGTCCGGAAGCGGTTTTATACCGTCGGCCAGCGATTCCACACGCTGGCCGACACGTGTTATCCACCTCACTCCGAAAACCGCCGTGCCAGGTCTATTTCCCGCGTGTTAAACCTCGTCCTATGGCCCCGCAGCGGGATTCATCCCCACCGTCGGATCTGGGCCCTCCCATCCGACGGTCCCTGATCGCCGTTTCCACTCACCCTTTAATGAACTCGCACGCCCATTAAATCTTCCCCGGCGCATTCAAGAGCCGATCCCCGCCATCGATCTCCGCGGATCGACGGCTCTCATTTTTTCTCCCGATTCCGTTGTACAGTCCACCTTTTTCCCCGTTGACTGTTCACCTTGCTCCCAACCGTTGATCGCGATACGATCAACGGTTCCGATCTCTCCATTTTCCCGCACAACTTCCGATGCAGTCTATCCATATAACGCAGGATTTCCTCATTTTTCTTGTATTTTGCAGGTTTTTAAGGTTTTTCTTCGTATTCTATGAAAATCTAAAGGATGAGGGTGACGACTCCAGTCCTTCCGATTTGTCCAGGGAATCGATCATACGGAGAAGAACAATGATATCTACAAAGTTTCATGAGCTTTGGTTGCCGCACGTCCCTGTAAAGCTCGAAGAATGCCATCAATATCAGAGCAGAGAAAGAATATCAGATTTTGAAGACAGAGTGAACCAGTGCAGTAGTTTTATGGGTAGATTGGCGGGGATTATGGCTAAGACGGTTATCAAAAGCCTAATCCCCGGCTCAGAACACGGATTAAAGAAAAACCTAAAAGTGTTCATCAGATAATTGCCTCCACCGCCATACTTTGAGGAAAATTGATTCCTCAACCACCACAGTGCCACCTATTGCCTCAGAAAGCTCAATCAGAGGATGAATTTATTGAGCAAGATCAAATATTATGCCTAGGAACAACCAAAGGAGTTATTACTGCACCAGATTGAATGACAGAATGTTTGCAGAATAACCCTAATAGTACGTAGAGCCTCAAAGGTCAACAGAAGCTCTCTTCGAGCTTATTTCTTAAGAGTAAACACATTAATGCAATGTAACACCTGTAGAATTTCTTCATCGAACCTCACGGGGTCAGGAAGACATTAATTCTGCATTGATTGTGTTTGAGATCTTTTATCAGATCTCACCTCCTCATCCTTCTATAAATACTCCAGAAGAAGATGAGTGAGGGGTTGGATTAGTTGGTTGTCAATGTAATTGCTGAAGTGGTGTAGCTGTTTCTGAGTGGAAAACTCTTGACTGTAAATAGTGGTTTCATAGGCTCTTGGAGCTCTGCTTGTAACAGATAGGTTAGATTGTGAAGAGAGATGGATTAAAACATTGGATTTGAAGATTGTAACCGGTTTGAAGCAATCAATACAAGCCGATTTATGGGATCCTGGTCTATGCTGATGGTGATGTTATTCTCACTGTAACTTGTCATTTTATTTCTGTTTTCAATTTGTTTCATTTTCCACTATAAAGAACAGTTTAAACAGTGTTAGAGTTTGCTGTATACCAGTGACCTTCTCTGGATGAAAAATCTTTATCCCAATGTTTTCTTCTTATTGTGTTATTTAGAAATGATTTAATTCAGTCTAAGCACAGAGATGCTGCCGTTCCCTCATCTTTTCATCACTGCTGAATTTTATTTTTAAATGTTACTTTCATATATGTTGTGTGAGGAATGAATTGAGGAAATCAAAGGTTAGCCCTGAGTCCCTTTCTTGCTTGCTCAACTATTTGTCTGTTTCCCTTAGGATGTGTCAAAAGCTGACTAGTTTCAAAGTACTTATCAGATCTTGGGCCATCCTGTTTATCTTGGTGATTGTCTTGAAAGAAACTAAGTAAAGAAGAACTAAGATGAGGAGAAAGGTGAGCCCTGCCCGCTAGTTTCTGCTCCAAAGGTTGCCTTCAAGTTTCCCTTAGTTTTTAATCTGTGTTCTATTAGAAGTGTATCAAAGGCTGGATAGTTTCAAAGTACTTACCAGATCCTAGTTTGCTTCTATTTTTTCCTTAAGTGCCTGGTCAAAGGCTGGCTAGTTTCAAAGTACTTACCAGATCCTGGGCTGCTCTTTGTTCTGCATCTGTGAATTCCCTTTCTTTTTGTAATCACCCCATTCCATAAATCAAACTTCAAAGAGATCCTTAGGCCTAGATGACTTGCCCCATAGATTACTCTTGAACCTGGATGCTTCAATTAAATTCTCTTATGACTCCATAGCCCAATGGATTGAAAACTTGCCATCATCTTTCTTTAGAATTAAAGCTTATTTTGTTCACTTGCAACTTCTCACCTTTGAACCTATTTGCATATAGATCTTTCCGTCTCAGACAGCAACTATGTTCCACCATCTGAGAAAACCAAACAAAACCCTTGGCCTTCATAACTAGCCTAATATCATCACCCAAAACTTCAAAGACAATATCCATCTTTGTACATATTGGAGAGATCCCTCTCCGGATTCAGGAGGGCTAGATCCTAGAATCCCAAAGTTGGTTGAAATGATGTTAAATCTGTGATCGGACTTTGCCAATCTTGCTTGTTACAGAGACCTAACAGGTTGACAAGTCATGTCATTACACAGGCAGAAGAAAAGATGGTTGTTTTTCAAGGGTGCTCACCTCCCTACTCACAGAAATTATCTTTCAAAAGACTTGTCATAAGTTGATCTAGGCAAATGGTGACATTTCAGTTTCCCCTCAGCAAGGAGCAGTGCAATGAGACAGTGAAAACCCCTTGCACAGGAAACAAAAAGGGCAGCTCTCTTTGTTTCACTTTCTAACTCTGATACATCATCCCCTGTTTTGTCTTCTACCCACAGTCAAAGAAGAAAGCTCAAAGAGACCTAGCACTCGCATCTACAGTCAAGCAAAACCTGTCACCTAATTATATTTACATTGCAGGCAAGATTATGACATAATACCCAGAGCAAAAATGTGTTTGATCTAGTTTGTCTCTTACAAACAGGTATACAAGATCATCAAGTACAAAAAGAGTTTTGGCACAGTGTTTCAGATTCTGGAAATCATCAAAGGCAAAATCTAAATGCCACTGCTCCAAAAAGAGATTTTTCCTCCTCTAAGTAGAGAATAGTCAAAGTTTCAAAAGACATTTTATCCACAAGTTATCATCTGAGTTTTGAAAACTTTGAAAGGCATAGAAAGAAAATCAGCTGGTAAGGGCAATCTGAGCTTTCATTACCAAGAGATAGCACCCTTTGAAATATTGTTCACCATGTTCAAAAGAGAGTCATTTGACATACTGTCAGTTTTTGGAGGTTTGAAACAAACACAATGTTTTCATTATTTCAAAAGGACAGAGATATCATAGGTGATATATTCTAAGTAGAGAAGCCAAAGGAACTGTGGCATATTTTTCAAAGTTTTATTAATCCTTAAAGGCAAAAATATACACACCATTGTTACAAAAGGCAGATTTTTCCCTCTGGTAAGAAGCAGTCAAAACTTTGAAGGAAAAGTTCTTAAAGGAGAGGTTACATCATCAAGGGAAAACAAGTTTAGAAAGGAGTGATCATTGCCTTCATATTTTTGTTTGAAACCAAAGAAGTCTGAAATTACAGATGTTAAAAAGGAGGACCCTTTTTCTCTGGTTTAGAAATAGTCAAAATATTTCAATCTCTCACAAGGTTTAAGAAAGGTCTCGCCTATGAAATAAGTAGTTTTCACCTTTGTGTACATGACCAAATGAAAGATATCTGTTGCATGTTCAAAAGGAGGTTTTAGACTTCGGTTTAAAAAAAAAAGGCTGTTTAAAAGAAATGTTGAAAGAAACCCTCTCCAAATCCAATATGAAAGGGTCGTTGAAGTGTTGCTTTCTAAAAAGTCCATAACTGTGGATCATTCATAATTTCAAACTCTAAATCTCGAGCAAGGCCTCTTTGCTACCCTCAGCATCAAAACAAAGAAGTTTCGGGTCGATTTGTAGGATTTTGCCACTTTTTTTCACCGCGCGACGCGCCTGGAAAATTGCGCAACGCGCCCAGGAGCAGATTTGCACGGGCACTCAACTGCCGCGCGACATGCCTGTACACGGCGCCCGGTCGACCCGACAGAGCCACCCGGCGGTCTTTTTTGACGCGGCACTCTGAAAGCCCAGCACGTCGTGCATCTATATGACCCTCTTAAGTTATTCAAAACACCTCCGAAGCTGGCCTAAATGCATCAATGAGATTTTTTTCACCATATTCTCAAGGTATTTTCATGAACCCTCTCAGTTTTTGAAACAAAGTGCTAAGTGATATAAAGGGTTAAGAAGCTCTGTTTTCCAAGCTATGGTGTGAGGGCGAAATAGTGTTTTCCTGATTGACTGGTGAAATATCAAACACCTGTGAGCTGTGTTTTTATTAAAAAGACCATCAAAACACCCTCACTACCGTGGTGAAGCAAAGTTGAAACTTTCCATAACAGTTGGAGTTTGTTTAGGATCAGATTAGTGTAAAGAAAACAGTGTGTTGAACTGCTACAAATTTTTCATACCATAGCATACAAAGCTTTCAAACTTTGTCAACACATCTGAAAAACAGTGTTTTTGCTGTGTGGGGATTCGAGGTGTAAAACTGTAGTAAAATGCTGAATGTATTATTTAAGGCACCTACAGGAAAGGATTTGTGTTGAACTAAGAGCAGTGTGTTTCTACCTTTATATATCAAAGAACAAGGGTGTTTTACCTTCAAGGCATCAAAAGGCAAAGGTTTCACATTGATAAAGTGCTTTAACTATTTGACAAGATAAACTCCTACAGGCTTGGTTGAAATTGTAAAGCATTCTTCAAAAACTCTGTCGCCTTGTTCTATAACAGTGAGTTTGACTGTATGCCCACACTGGAGGTTGTCTATGTATGTAGTATGATTTTGTTTGATAGAGTGACATACCTATAGAGGACAGTGAAGTGTAATCAGAAAAAAGGGTTTTTGTCAAAGAGCAATTTATAGGTTGAAAGCTACAGGGTAAAGTTGCTCCTACTTCTCATAGAAAAGACAGTTTTCACTGTGCGTGTTGCTTGACTGTCTTTTTTTCTTTGAGCTTATTTAATAAGTTGATATCCATATAGAGCAAAGTTTTTTTTAACAAAGCCAAAGGTGTTACATTGTTAAGAGGCCTTGTTTATTTTGCAAAGAGAAGACTCTTGCAGGCTTTGTTGAACTTTTTGAAACATTTTCCAAAACTTTGTCACCTGGGCACATAAACTGTGACATTGACTATCTGATCATACTAAAGGTTGATTGCACCATATGTAAGTTTGCTGAGTGATTGGCACACTAGGAAGAGCAGGTTTTTAATGATTGGAAAGTCTACCTTGAGACAAAGATATAGATGTATTGATTGACCTCTAAACTTCACAAGAACAAGGTGATTTCTTGACACTTTGAACAAACAATTCACCTAACAGTTGTCTCCTTTTCACTGTATGGTCTCTTATTGAGAAATCTACTGACATATATATTTTAAAGGTGGACAGACCTTTTTCTGAAAAAGCAGGGGTTTTGTATTTGTAAGGAAACTTGTTGCAAATCATCCAAATACATTGTCTCTCTATAAAAAATAGTGAATTGACACAGTTTGGCTCCAAGAAGGCAGTTTACACACAGTGAGGCAGTTGGTTTCTTCAAAAGGACATTTAGGTAAAAAATGCCTCCAAGGCAAGACAGCAGAAGTGGTCCGCACAAAAGATATGAGCCAATCTCTACAGAGGAGGTTAATGCTCATCCATCCATCCTTTTCAACTTCCATGAAGTTGGTTGTCTAGACTTCTGCCAGAAGATACAGGAGGTCAAAAGTTTTTCGCCATTAACACACCTATGCGCCCTGAGGTTCCGAAACAAGCATTTCCAGGTAGCGGACCTTGATTTCAAGTTTTCTCCAAGATCAGTGTCCAAGGCCACCAAGATTCCATATCATAGCGAAAAATGGTTCAAACAAGCCCATCTTGACTTAGAAGATTACAAGCCTTTCATCAAGCCTGAGCATAGAGATGCTTTCACTGCTATTTTCCCTTTTTCTTATCTTCTTGACAACTATGCTCCTCGTATGAAAGTCATAATGAAATATTTTACTTGTGAAGGGAGGTTTGATCGAGTTTATGCCTACCATGTCCGACTATTGATGCATTTCACTAGAAACAGGCAACTAAATCTTCCTTAATTTTTATACAAAAGCATCAAGAAGATGGCATCCACATTCCAGAAGAAGGCCCCACCTCTGAAAATACCTTCCCTTTTCCATCATTCTCTGATGAAAATTATCATCCTACACCAGCTAGAGAAGAAAGAAGTTCCATGGGATGTATTCATCAGTCACCCGGATTTCTCTAATGTTCCTCCTGTCCATGTGTCTCCCACTCAGCCTATTCATCGCCCTATACCTCTGTCCAGCAGGCCTACTCCTAGAAGGCTCAAAGCTACCACTGAACAGTCAAGGCAGCAGGAAGAAGGAGAAGGGAGTAGACAGCAAGAAGAGAAAGGTCATGAGCAAGAGGAAAGGGAGGAACAACAGCGAACACAAGATGAGGAACAGCAACAGGACAGTGGTGAAGGTTAGCAGCCAAAAGAAGATGATGAACAACAGGTACAAGAGGAAGAGCAGTAGCTTGATATTGAAGGATAGGAACAGCAGCTTGGGCAGAAAATTGAGCAACATCTTGAGCCACAAAATGAACAGGAAATCCAAGCACAGCAGCAGCTTGATTTTGATGAAAAAGGGCAGCAGGTTGAGACAAAAATTGATCAAGGCATTGAAGTAGAACAGCAAATGGATGTTGGCGAACAGGGGCAGCAAATTGAACAGCAAGAAGAAGCCACACAGCAGCCTCAAGGAGAGCAGCAGTTTCAAGAAGATGTCAAGGGTAAAATAGTTGTGTCTCCTCCTCCTAAAAGAACAAAACCCAACACAACAAGCAAGAAAGGGCCTAAGGCTGCCACTCCAAAAGTGACAAAAGTTGTCCCTAGCAAAAGAAAATCACCCAAGAGGACACCCACTAGCATGCCAAGGAGGAAAAGTGCAAGATTGGCCTTCAAAGGGAAAAGAAAGGTTGGAGAAAGTAAAAAACATGGAGGTGCATTAGCTGTCATCCCAATCCAAAGCGATGACAGCGATAATGAGGCTCACCTTCTTGAAAATCTCCTAATCCATAAAGAGGGGAAAATTGAGGCATTAGAGGAGGATCTTCAATGGGCAAGGAACTTCAACCACTTCTTGGAGATCCAAAATAAACAAATGAATGTTCACACAGCAGTTCATGAGGCACGAGCTATCAAATACAAGAATGAGGCAGCTAAGGCGCAAATGAGGATAGAAGAGCTCATTGGTGAGTTTGATGAGGAAGAGGAAGAAGACCAGCCTAGGCGGAAGAGGCCTAGGACCATAGGGCTTAAAAGAGCCTTGGAAAAGCAGAAAGAAGAAGAAAAAGCCCATCTCCAAGCCTTTCCTCTCACTGCACTCCTTGAGCAGGAAATTGAAGAAAACAAAGAGGCATGGCTTGAAAGAGCCAACAAACACTTGGAGATGAAGCTTGAAAGAAAAAACAGAGATCTGTAACTACAAAGGAAGAGGACACATCACTTTCAAAAGTTGAATCAGTTTGCCCGGCGCAAACTAAAGGCAGCCCAAGAGAAATTGAAGAAAGCAAAGGGGAAGCGCCCATCACAGAAAGAGGAGAAAGGCACATCAGCTCTTGAAATTTTGGCCTCAGCTTCGGAACATGTTGCTAGGGACCCTTGAGGGTCATGCGCACCAATTTTGGGCTCATTTCGACAACTTTTTGTTTTTTGGCATTTTTTGAGTTTTTGGTCAAAAACTCATAAATGCGCCATTTCATTTTGAGGATTTGTCAAGAGAAGAGGATGATACCATTTGATGCCATAATTCTATGAGCAGGTCCTCAACGATTTTCAGAGCATTTGGAGATCATTCGCCCCCTCAAAACGGCGAAAAATGCTCACTTTTTGCACATTCTGCCCGGCATATCAGCAGTCTGCAATTTTCTGGTTTTTTACACACAGGTACAGATTTGGAAAACTTCCAGGCATCAGATTGAGGTGATTTCAGTTGCGCAAGAAAGTAGACAATCAGAGCTTTCCAACGAGCTATCATGAGCTTCGTTTTGACATCAGGAAGGCTGTCAATTGTTTCCAGCAAGACAGGGGACCTTTTTCTGATATAAATTTGAAGTATTTTTGTAATTTTTGAACCTCAAAAATCTGCTTTTTCCAAATGTGCGTTTAGCTATTTTTACACTTGGAAAATGATCCAAAGTCAATTAAATTCCCTTTTTTAGCAATTTTTAGATATTTTATGAGATATTTTTGTGCCTTGGGCTTTGCAAAGCCTCAAGGAAAAGTTTAGATATTTTGATTAGGCCAATGAGGATGGAAGTTGAACCATGAGGTTTTCCTCACTTGGGCCTATTTATTCCACAAGCTCTCATTGTAAACAAGGCTGAACTTGAGAGAAGAAGTAATATATTGGTCATATGAGCTTTGAAGAACATACTTTTGTTATGATTTTGGACTGCCTCTTGGATGCTTTTGATGAATGATGAAGGATTGTTGATGGATTCCATGACATCGTAGAATGGTATAGTGTTTCTTGCTTTGTTGTTGTCTTCTAGTTTTCATTCATGATACATGCTTCTTGCTGCTATAGATCAGTAGAGATTAAGTTTGAGATATGCCCATGGAGGCACCTCAAAATTCCTGAATCTTCATAGCTTTTATGTTTTCTTCTTCCTTAGTTGTACTAAAGAATTCTTAACTGCTCTTTAGTAACTTAAGGATATTGTTGCTAGTTTTATTCATAATTTCTATGCATGTTGAGTAGGATGTATGGTGTGCCCTGCTTACCTATGACTGTCCATAGTTCTGTCCATGAAACTATCTCTTTGACTGATTTTCTTATCATCTTGTTGAACCAAGGAGGCCTAGTCCCGATCTAGCCCTTTGCCTAAAACTATGAAATCTTGTTTGTCAAAGTGCCCAATAACTTAAAGACTGTGTTTAGGCATTCCGGCATAGTATTTTGAGTTGTTAGTCTGTCTTATGTGTTTTCCCCAAAGTCTGATAGCCATTTCCCAAAGTTAGAGGGTCTTATACTTCTATGCATGGCTTGAATGTTTGTTTCAATGTGTTGATTAGTTTATAGTTACATGTTGCATTATTAAGGGTTTTCTTTACCATGTTTATGTTATCTATTAACCAGTAATGCTTGAAACTCTTTGTTATTCACAAACTTGATGTCCATTTACTCCATTTTTCCCAAAGATCCTTTCTACCTTGAATCAAATCGGCCCTACAGCAGCCTTGCATCATCATCTCATAGCTTCCTTGACCTTTTTGACCCCATAGCCCAGTTGGTCTGACTTCTTGTTACCTGTTTTATATCTTTGATCAGTTTTATCCCTCACAAACTTAAAAACAAAAAACAAAAAACATACTTCATAACTAGCCTAATATCAGAACTCCACAAGTAAACACACAGATATCCTTTACACATATAGAGAGAGCCCTCTCTGAGTCCAGGAAGGCTAGGTCCTCGGGCTCCAAAGCTTGGTTTGATGTTACATCGTCATTTGGCTCACCAATCGGCCAAATCATGGGAACCTAACACAACCTTCAGGTATTTCTTCTTCAGGTGATTAGGACTGGACACCAAAATACAATAAAGTGAATGAAAGGACCTTCCAAAAATAGTATGGGGTAATTACACCCCAGGCCTACTAGCGAAGGTAACAAAAATAGTTACGCTGACCTCCTAACAAAATCCTTTTCCAGTGCAAGTACCCAAGCTTCACAAGGGCACCCTCTAGAAGTACTAATGATAGTGATACAACGTCTACCTTAGGTACCATGGGTATTCCCCCTAGCAGTCACCTGTGTGATACCTAGGAAAGGAAACTAAGGGCACTAGTTCGTATCAGCAGCCGGGTGGAATGGTCTTTGGTCAAGATTTAACAAATAGGAGAGGGGGTATCTATCTTCTCTGCCTTCAATATCCCTCACGCTTTACTCTATGGAGGTAGAGATTTCCTTGTCCAATTAATGAGTTTGGATTTCACTCATTAATAAACTTCTACGTTTGACAATTTTGAGTGAACTTGGAGAGTTAACTCTCCACTCACCTATTCCAAGGCCCTATGAGCTAGACTAGTTGGTGTATATTTAATGACAACTTGAAAACTTCTAGTTCATTTTCAATAATCACTTGATTTTAATGGCTATTCTTTTTAAGTCACATGTAGATGGAGAATGCAACTTATGATGTTTTTGATGCAAAAGAGAAATCAAAAGAAAACCTACTACATGAATATGCAATTTTTTCCTTCGATGAAAGATATTTATACTTGGGTTCTACAAAGAAACAAAAAAAAAACAAAAACTTCTTTTTTCTTTTCAATATCACTCTTCACTCACTTCAAAAACTATAAAAAATACTAGAATGCTTAACGATGCAACTAATGCAAAAACTACCAATGATGAATGCAAATCCTAGGACTACTCACAAAGAGAAGAAAATGAGTTTTTCAATAATATTGGTCTGATCACTTTGACAGAAAATTAGTGACAAGCCCAAACAAGAACTTCTTTGCACAAAAAAATGCCAAAACAATATTGATATAAAAGAGACAATCCCAAACAAGGAATCCTCTCAGAACCAAGCAAACAGACCCAAAATGAGAAACTAGCAAATTTCTCCAAAAAGGATGAAAATCATGAAAACAAAACTAAATAAAAAGAAACGGAAAACACAAATGTTTTTTAGCTTTTCACTTGTTAAGGAAATAAGAAAATTTCGTTGAGACAAGCACAAAACCACCAAAGGTGTCAAATCAAGAAATTGAGCCAACAAGAAAAATTCCAATTCCACAAGTAAACTATGCCACTTTCATAGTAGGACTAAAAAATAAGACAAGAAGTAACCAACTCAAGAAACTAATTTAAAACAATAGCATAAAATTCTAGCAAACAAAAACTTCAAGAAACCAATAGAAGGAAACTTCATGATTCACTAGAAAATCTAATCTCAAGAAACAAAAAATCCAATAAATTCAAGAAGGAAAAAACCAAGAAGTGAAGCAATGAACAAGGCAAGCATGAAAAAACTGACAAAGACTCATTGTTCAAAAATGTCAAAACAACCAAGAACTTCAGAAAGAAATCCTGATGCTACAACCATAACTGAAACTTCAATTTAAAGCCCTAGATTGACTAGGCTTTCATACAAAAAGGAGAGAAACTAATACACAACAAGGAAAAACACTATCCAGACACCTGAAAGGTTCTACAGGAATGACCAAAAACAGGAAGGAAAGAATTATAGGATGTCAAAATTCAATTTTTCAAATTTTACCGGGCATACACAGATCCACTATGTGAAACACGCTTGCATGCTCGTTTGCATCTAAAGAAACTCGCATATACGCGGGTTATTTTGGAAAAAAGTAGAGGTATACGTGACTGTGTACACACCAATCAGCATATAGAAATTGTAGTAAAGCAAAAGAAAAAATCCAGGCCTAATCCAGAAGATCAGGACTTCTGCCTGGATGGGAAAAGAACCTATAGGACTGAAAAAGTGACTAAACTGTAAGGGAACCTTAAATACAGAGAAAAAAAAACCCAAACTAGGAATTAGATGGATGTAATCTCTAGTTGAGTCGCGAGTTTTTTTGCAGGAAAAACTACCCTAAGGTTTGGGTTGAAGGACCTAACAGAGCGGAAGGCATACCATCACGAGAAGCACTCAAATTACAAGTCCTAATGCTTGAAGTAGAAAACTGAGGATAGGTGACCTTACCCATGTGTCCTACGTCTGGGGTCGATCTCGCTAGGTCCAAACCCTTTTCTACTCCTCATGCTTCAAGACCTGCAAATAAATTAATAAAAATCACACAAACTAGTTTCAAAACATATATATCCTAGATGTCAGCATGTTAGATCATATAATCTCATAAAAAAATACATGAAATAAACCATTACAAGATCATTCAACATGTATAAGAGACATGTAACAAAAATACATCAGGAATGAGACAAAGCTTCTTTTATTGATAATATGTAAAGAGAAATTGGAGAAATCAATTGAGATCTGCCACAGATCTAAGCAAAATCGTCCTCCGGATCCATCCAGCCCTAGCCTCACAAAGCTTCTTCCATAAAAGTTGCACAAAGAATGTCACATAAAGAGGGGGTGAACATCACAAGGAAACAAGAGTTTCCTAAACCTAGGAAGTGTAGGAGGCACAAGGAAATATCAGACTTGATCATGGCTATAATAGACTATAATATCAATATCATTCTCTCTCCTCCCTTAGGCCTTTCCCTTGAGGTGTATTCATACTTTCTCAAATCAGTTTTTTTTTTTTTTTTTTTTAAAGTTAGGAAACAGTTTGGCCACGGGCTGGTGTAGGTAGGCTAAAGGTAAAACCCGTAAACCTCACCCAATTAATATGGAGTTTATTATTTTTTAATATTTTAAATTGTATACGTGGGTTAGATATGATTGGACCTATGTCTGCATGTGTAAAAGTATGTGCAGAGTCGCGTATGGAATTCAAAATATTGTTTTTTAAGAAGTTGACCAAGTTTGAATGGAAAGGGCTACCCAAGGCCAATGCATAAGTCATCAAGTATATAGACATGATAAATGATGATATAACACTAACCTCCCTCAGGAGCTACAAGAACCGAGGATCTAAACAACCCCTCCAGGTGCCAAAAAACTAACCTAAATTTCATTTTTAGTGACCTAGGCCCCCTATCGCATCCATGAAAAGGCCTCCATGTAAGTGTAGGCCTCTAGTCACATGCATAAGCATGGAAGGTAGTGACTGCAGCCCAAAATTTCCAATTCTGAGCATGCGTGTAATGTTCATTTTTCAGAAACATTGTCAATCGACAAAGCAAATATATTCCAGAGATAGACTACAGGGGAATTTACTGGATTGGTCACCTTTGAAAAAAGGATGAGCTCCAGAGGCTACCTGGCCTACTAGCAGACTCTGTCTATAGAGTGATTGTCAAGGGACAATATCCCCAAGAGGGAAACACAACAAGATTGGGAATCTCTTAAGATAACACCAACATTGTAGCTACAACAATAACAAATACATAAAATGGAAAATATAAGTGATTCATATACAAATGAAATGCCGGAGAATCCAATGGCCATTATATTAGAACATAGCAGCATAAAATATACAACTTCTTGAGGAAATGATCACTCAAGTAAGTCACAACAAGCCTCAAGGAAACTGTACAAGGAAACATGAGAATACATTGCTGCATAAGAAAGCCCTAGGCCATGACTACGCAGTTATAGAGAGGAACTACTGCATAAATAATGAAAATACAATGATATGACAATGTAGGCTCAAATAAAGAAGGGGGAGCAAGATCTCAACCCTTGAAAATACATAACATCAATCCTTTAAGAATATTGGCTGAGATCTATGCAGAAACACTATAATACAGAAATGCCGGAGTTGCAGTAGTTGCTGCAACTCTAGAGCTGGAAATGGATGGAGAAGGCTGAAATAGCTGATGTAGATGAAGAGCCCTTCTCCAATGAAAATATGAAGTGAAAGTCTGATCCTTTCACCCAAGACTTCCCCTCCAAAATCTGCTAATCCCTCACAGCAAATATTCACCAAGAAGAACATTGTCTAAGAGAGGGAATACATTGCCAATGATGGAATGTGGTTGGCTTGATGCCAAATATGATGGTATTTTCTCATAAACCTCCTTTTCTAACCTCCCAATGGATAGAACCCCTCTCCACTGAAAAACTAGCTCCGGATGGTGTGTGGAAACCTCCCTAGCAACACCCAGCAACACTTCACAATATCTGCTGCAGAAACTACGCTGATGTAGATGGCTGAAGCTATGGCCTAAATGCCAGAATATGGGGAGTGGAGTGCAATCTTTCATGAACTACTCAAGAAGAAGAGGAAATCCTCAACAGGACTCCCTCGTGCCCGAAAGCACTGCAGCTCTGCTGAACAGAAAGAGGTAGCAACAAGTCTCCAAGACTTGGATGTAGAAATGATCAAAGATAATCTCAATAGTTGCCTTGCTCCTCTTTTAAACAAGTGAGCCTTACCTCCATGGGCCCTACTTCTAATTAGGGTTTCCTCTCTCTAGAATCTTCCCTCCTACGTTGTCCCACTTAGTGCTTTCCAACTCATGCCAACACAGTTTGACTTGGTCAACCTTGGCCAAACCTTTATGAAAAAACCTCCTTTCACACATGGAGGTGTGAAATCTAGCTCCAAATGTGATCCTCTTTCATACTTAGAGGATTTTTATTCTCTATTCATGCAAAGAATGGGTCCCCTACCCATTTTATTTATCTTCTATCAAAAATTAATGTTCCATAAAAATTTGAAACATTACAATGCGACCCTAGAATAAGTGCCACCTTTTAAAGGCTTGACTCCCAACCACTGCCCAAAACTTAATGAGACTTTATAGAATGATATAAACATCAATACAAATAAATTCATACAAAACTTAATCAAGAACTTGAAATAAACATGCCTAACCATGACAATCATTTTGTCAAACATATAGTGAACATGAAAACTATAGGTCATGAATGCATATCTGAACATAGGGGCTTGAAAATTATCTGAGATTCATTAAGAAGGTCTAATTCCCTCTCTTAATAGATGCAATAAATATTTTTAGCTCATGCATTCATCAACCAACTAAATACATATCAATTCATGAACAAGCCATAGTTAGAGTATAAAACAGATACATGCTTATAACCAACAAATAATCACCATAATAACCATGAGATAACAACCATCAAATCATCATATTGACTAGTACACATGCTTCATAGATTTCCATAGAGATGTAAATCTCATTAAATGATGCAAAATACAATCAAGTTAGGGACTTCCACGTACCACCCAACCATAGATTGGGTTGAACCAAAATTTTATTTCATCCAATCACCCTCGAGCCATAATTAAAGCGTGAATGTGGTATCTCTTGGGAGAAACCAATACATAAACAACCAAGGGAATCTAGAGGTTAAACCACCTTCAACCTCACACTATTGTGATCTCACCTAAAACTTATCTGAACTTATGTAGGAATGCAATAAAATACATAAATAAACATGAACTTAGAGATGCAACATAAATAAAACTTAATTTCATTAATATCAGGCAACTGAGATATGCTTACACACATAATGGAAATAAACTAGCTCGGGCGATGGTATATTATCTCTAAGAAGAGATTTGGCAGCTACATGCCTGTGAATTGTCACTACAATGAGGACCAAAGGCCTTTTTATTATTGAACAACATGGGAAAATCCTAAACAACCAAAACCCTAGCCCCAGGAGATGGAATGCCAAGCGTTTGTGGGCCCCGTTGGGGTTAGTTGGGTAGCCAAATTCTTGGGGTCGTAACTTGGTCCTATTATCTCTGTTTGGTGCATACGATATATCATTGGAAATATCTCTTCAAGAACTCCTCCAAAATTTCAGGACCCAAAAAATTGCTAAAATTAGTAAATGATGCTATAAACAAGGAAACTAATGAAACTGACTTGAGGTCTAGGTGGAATATAGGTGGGTGGCCACCAATATCCACCTGGATCATTCTTCCCCCCTTAGGAATCAATGGTCCCCATTGCATGCAGAACTTCCATGAGGTGAGGAAATTTTTTTTGAACCTAGTCCATAGTGAACCACTTACCCTGGTGAAGGAGTTTTCCCACTTTGACAACTTGATATAGATGGATCCTCTACTAACAGGTGTTATTTGTCTGTGTGTCCATGATTCGATCAGTTGTGGCTTGTTCCATGTAGTCTAGGTTTGACTAAGTTGGTGTGATTTGTTCTGCAATGTTGGATGTGTCTAGTAATGGTGGAAAGTAGGGTCGAAGGAGGTCCACATTGAACACTGGGTGTAAACCAAGGAATGGTGGAATACTGAGCTCAAATGAATTGTCCCCTACAACCATGATGATGGTGTATGGACCATATTGGAGTGCGTCAAGATTGCAATGGGGTCCAACAAGGCGCTCCTTCTGAAAATGTAGACAAAATTTCTCACCCACCTAAAAATTTTGTGGCACCCAATCCTGATCATGTCGCTGCTTGTACTTAGAATTGGCTTCGTCCAATATGTCATGGACCTATTGGTGAATGTGCTAAATGTGCTTAATGAAGTTGTTCACCTTGTCAACTTCCAACTAGACATGAGCCGAATCTACCTGAGTAGCTGCAAATGGCATGACCACATCAATGGGACATAGTGGCTGGAATATCAAGCCCACCTGAATGGGCATGTGGCTTGTTGAGATGTGAACAACTTGGTTATAGTTGTGTTGGACATAGGGGAGGAGATCATCCCATGTGCGTGGATGATTCGAGTTGTACATGCACGAAATGTGTATGATCATCTTGTTGATGACCTCTATTTGGCCATCAGTTTGGGGGTGGAAAGTTACGGACTTAGTGAGTTTGGTGTCCAACATCGACCAGATACTTGACCAAAATGTACTGAGGAACCTGTTGTATATATATGAGATAATGGACTGTGGGATCCCAAAGTGTACCCACACTCATTCAAAGAAGATTCTAACAATGGCTTATGTTTTGATATTATTCTTACAGGCCACCATAATGACCATCTTAGAGAATCTATCAATGACCACAAAAATGCAGTCATTCCCATGCTTGGTAGAAGGAAGGATCTGTTGGGGGTTCCCATGTTTTGGCCAGGTTGACAAGACCAAAAGATGAGACAACATAGAACCACTTTCAGACCTTAGGATCTAGCCTTCCTAGGTCCGGAGAGGGATCTCTCTATGATAGTCAAAGGTTTTATGTATTTGAAGCTCAAATGTTATGGTTTTAGGCTAGTTATAGGCACAGGGTTGTTTGTTTGTTTATTTATGTTTGGTTGTTGGGAATCAGGAAAGAAGAGTCCAATACAAGACAAGGATGAGCAGAGAGGAAACTAGACAAAGATAGATAACTCAGGGAACATCAAAGCCATTGGGCAATGGAGTCAAGAAAGGGTTTACTTGTGTTCAATGTGCAAGCTTTCAGTTGGGCTAGTCATCTAGAGCATTTGGGTCTTAAAGATGGTTGATGGAATGGGACATTAAGGACTGAAAGTGAGTGAAGGGAAACCAGCCAACTCTGTCTATAGATCAGGTCAGAGGTCATTTAACTCCAGACCTGCTTGGACAAAACCGGAGGCAAGACAAGGGATCTTAGGAAGGTTCAATGAGATGGAAGGATCCTAGTGAGGCAGAGACAAGGTCCTAGACCTCCCAGTGTTCTAAACTCATCTAACTAAATCCTAAAAAGAACGTCTAAACATAGATTCCAATAATCCATACATTAGAGAGCAGGCAATGACATCCACTACACTGGTTAAATCAACTGAAATCACTATTCAGATACACATATAAGCAGAAAACATAAAGTCTGGGAGAGCATCAGCATAAGGTACCTATCAAGGGTAAGTCTTATGCCAAACTTCTGATGCGAGCCTGAAGAAACATAATAAAATGAAAGCAAGTCAATCACAAATACAGAGAAAGGAAAACATCACTAGCTGCTTTAGATCAGGATCCAAAGAAACATGCTTGTCATATTAAAAACAACACCAATCAGGTACATCATTGCCCACAGCTTGAACATTCAGTCTGAAGACATCAAATCTCAGCCTATATTACAACATTACATAGAGAACTTGTCTCAAGAGGAAAATGCTTGCAATCTACTGTTATCCAATCAACAACCATTACACTAATTCCCTTCTGTGCTTTATAGCAGATGATGAACAGAAGGCTGACTGAGGTGGTAGGTGAATACTAAATGTAACATTAAACACAGAAATGAATGCAGAGCCGAAGCCCATTCTATTTGGCTGCTGTGTATCTAATCTCTGTCACCACTTTATGCAGGAGTGATCTTCTCTGAGTATGACTTTGATATATTTCGGCTGTCGTACCCTTGGTGTTTAGAACAAAAATAGAATAATCTGCTGAGGGGTCTGTCATATAAATGCTCTGGTTGTGTTGAACTGTTGTCTGGTGGGAATTCCTTCAGGGGCGTTGTGCATAATAAAAGTTGTATGGGTTCCCTGTACTTGACGAAGAAAAATATTCTGCTGATGAATGAACCTTGATGTTACCTTTTGCTATGCGCAGGATCTCCAAACTGGTGCTTTGCCTTTTAAACTATTGGTTTAAGGCTCCGGATCTTCATTAGGGTGCCTTAATCTCCTTTTCTCTGTATTGAAACGCTTTGCCGCTCCATTTTAGCTTCTGATAGGTTAGCTCAGGCTGTAATGGCACCGAGAGGTTTCTACAAAGTTTAGACCCTGTTCTCTTTAATGCATGTCTTGTGTTCATCTTCCCGGGTCATTTTCATAAATTCCAGCCGCTGAAGATGATCTTTCTTGATTTCACTGTCGCTGAGTAGAGGCTGCAAATTATGGCAGCCATTGCTTCTTAATAACCCTGCAAAACATGCAAATAGGTTAAGGAAATCATGAATGGGGTGGCGGATGATGTGGAGGCGGCGAAAGGTCGTGCAGATGGTGGAATGGCGGAGAGAAATGCAGAGGAACAACGGAGATCCACGCTGGTGGAGATGGCAATTTGCAGAACGAATGAAGGAAAAACCTTAAAAAACACGAAACCGAAACAATATATGCAATGGAATGGTCTGGCGTACGATGAATCCACGTGGAGATGACGTGGTGAGCAGACCCAAGGGGAGGTGGTCAACGGAAAGTGAACAGCTCTGAACCGTTGATCGCGACGGAGATTAACGGCAGCGGGCGGGACATGACAGGGGTTAAGCGGCGTGCAACTTCATTAAACACCGTACATCTTGGGCGAGCGATGGCCTTTGGATGGCCCGTCCCAGATCGGACGGTCTATAGCGGTTTCGCTGGGCATCCATGCCCGGAAGATAATGTGCGAGGGATGGAGTTAACAGGTGGGAAAGGTGGTTTCAGCATCGTACAGGAGGACAGGTGGCGGCAGCTGAGTGGAATCGCTGGGCTACAGGGGAAAACCGCCAAGCGCGCAAGGGTGGTGCGAAATAGACCGAGCGGTTTTGGACAGTGCATGGCGGGGTCCACCGGCGGGAGAGGTTTTGGACCGTCGATCTGGCAGGGGAATGGACGGTGATGGCCCGGCATGGAAAATAGGTGGGGAAGATGCGGGCGTCGGAGAATTAACTTCTGTCGTCCGATCAACTGAGATCAACGGCCAACGTTGCGCCCGATAAGGCTTGAGATAAGCGCTTTTTGCTCTGGCGAGTGGTTACAGTGCTAGGTTACATGGGGGAAATGGGGCGCGGGGCCAATGCGGAAGGGGCTAAGCCTATTATATGGTCCGAAATGGGTTTTCAACACATTTTTCAATGAAATTATGATTTAGGCCCATTTTTAAAGTGTTTTAAGGCTAGCCCAGGGCAACGATAGGAGAATGAAGGATGAAAAGGCCAAACAAGTGGCATAAATAGGATTTCAAGGGGATTTGAGGGTATTTCAGGGATGAACAAGGGAAATTGGGGAACAAAGGTATTTTGACAGAAGGAGGGGAAAAGGGGAGAAAGGGATAATTGCAGGGGTGCAAAGGGGGAAAAGTAGGCCTTTTAGGAATGGATTCAGCAAAAAGGATTTTCATAGGGCATAGCACTTAGAGACTTCAAGGAGGATGGTTTTTCAAGGGAAAGGCATTCCTTGAAGGCTCCACAATAATCTAGCCCCCAGCTTTCTTGTCAAGAATTTCATAGGGGGGCTAACAGTGGCTCCACATGGGGATGGCTTCTTTTTGAAGGAGGCAAGAAACCAGAAAAGATCTTTGGAGTAGGCCAGTTGCCTGCTGCTTGGAGCATCCCTTTTCTTTGATTTTCAGCTGCCACCATATGTTAGAGACACAAATCAGCAGAAATGTTTCCTAACCAATCTACCTACCCAGCTACAATCCTAGCATTTTCTTCTTTAGGGTGCATTTGAGCTAGCAGACCCTTTACATGATTTATTTTTGAAACAGAAAACAAACCTATTCTACTTCTATCCTTATTTCCCTATGAGACTAGATTAAACAGTTGGCCTCGTATGCTTCTCTACCTAATCTAACATCTGCTGGGATTAAACTGTCCAACAGATTTCTTCACCTACATTCTAAGACAGGAAATTCAAAACAGCCAAGCCAGGATTAGATTGTCTGACTTGCTGGAGTGAAGACTTGTAGAAAACTGCAAACAAAACTGTGAAGGCATGAAATCTGCAGTTTGAAGTATCCTTCTTTCTTCGTGACTCAGGTTTTGATCATATTAGAGTCACCTCTTTTCTTTGATTTAAGCTCTGGTTTTGGGCATATTAGAGCTGATTCTTCTTTTCACTACTGGTCCAGATTTTGAGCATATCAGGACCAGCTATTCTGCTCCTTTTGGCTCAGATTTTGATCATGTTTGAGCCACTCTTTTTGCATTTCAGAGGTTCATGTTTTGAGCATGTCTGAACCTCTCCTTTCTTTCTGTTATGGGACATTTTTCTCTATTTTCTTGAAAGTAAAACTGCAATGGTATGTACAATGGAAATGAAAGTTAGCAGAAGTAGTGTTTGAGCATCCTGCCATTGACAGGACCCCCAAACAGCTCTATACCATCAAGATCTTGTAAGAAAAATGCATTAGGACCCACAGTCGCTTGGATGACAAATGGACCTTGCCACAAGCTATCAAACTTTCCATGTTTACCTTTTTCTCTCTTCTTGAGTTCCACTTCAGAACCTTGTCGCCAACTTTGAAATCTGAAGCTTTGGCCCTTTTGTCAAATTGCCTCTTTATGTTGTCCTGAACTTTCATTTCTCTGTTGTAAACCTGATCACTTGTTTGCTGAAGATGGATTGTTTCATTTATTCTCCTTATCATGCTGTCTTCCTCTGATTGGATCTCCTGGACCAGTTTGATCACTGGAACTCCAAGGCTTGTAGGGAATACTACCTCAGTTCCATAAACCAGCTGGAATGGTGACATGCCTATAGATTTCTTTGTGGTGAGCCTGTCAGCCCACAAAGCATGTATCAAATTTTTATGCCATGACTTTTTGTTATCTTCCAACAGCTTCTTAATGATTGTGACCAGGATTTTGTTAGATGATTCAGCCAACCCATTACCCTAGGGGTAGTAGGCAGTTGAATGACATATGGTACCTGTGGCAGAACTCAACCATTTTCTTGGATCCGAAGGTAGCAGCATTGTCAGTGATTATTTTCCTTGGATAGCCAAACCGAGATAGGATGAAGTCTTCTAGGAACCTAATGATGACAGAATCCATGGAATTCCTAGTGGGTATGGCTTCTATCCATTTAGTGAAATAATCAGTGGCTGTTAGGATCCACTTGTGTTGTCCAGAAGAGGCTGGGTGAATTTCCCCTATAAAGTCTAGACCCCATTGCATGAAGGGACCTTCCACAGTGATGGGTTGTAGAGGAAGGGGGAGGATTTTTCTTTTACCTTCAAAGATCTGACATTTGTGGCAAGTGGTTATCATTTTATGGACATCATTAAACAGTGTAGGCCAATAATAACCAGCCCTGAGTATCTTATTTGCAGTGGCTTTCCAACTCAGGTGGCCTCCACACTCCCCAGCATGTAATTCCTGTTTAACACTTTCAGCTTCTCGTTGAGACAAACATTTCAGAAAAAGGCCATTTGGATTTTTCCAGTATAGATTCTCATTCAGAATGCAGTAGTTTCTATCTTTGAGTTTTATGAGTCTGGCCTTGGTTTTGGACAGTCCCGAAGGGGAATTGAGGTTGGTGAGCACGATAAGGATATCAGTATACGAAGGAGAGTTTTGAAACTGCTCCTCAACAGTTAGATGGGGCAATCCTTCTTGCTCATATAAGGCATTTATCATATTAATGTCAAGGGCCTGTAAGTTTGATTCAGCCATTAACAGGGCCAGGCCTTGACCTTTGATCAGCTTAGTGGGTTTTATTTCAAGGTCGTATTCTAATATTGTAGCAATCCATTTGCCCCTTTTCCCATCAGGGTCCTGGGACAAGATATCTTTGACCACTACATTCGGCACATAAGCAATGGTGTGAGAATGCAGAATGTACACCCTAAAGTCCTTTAAGGCCTTAATCAGGGCATAGGCCTGCTTTTCCATGATGTTGTACTTTAAGGGTGCATCTCTTAAGGCTTCACTGAAGAAAGCTATAGGCTGTTCATTACCTTATGAATTTTTCTGCAGTAAGACTGCAGCCACGGTGTGTTGGGAGGCGAATGAAAAGATCAGAAAATCTTTCGAGAAATCAGGGCTAATCAGCACAGGAGCCTGAGCGAGTGCAAGTTTTACAGATTCGAAAGATTGTTTGGCTCCTATAGTCCACTTAATTCCTGCACCCTTCTTTAGCATGTCATTCATTCTCCTAAGGTGCTCCGCAAGGTTGGGAATGAATCTCCTAAGGAAATTGATCTTCCCAATGAAGGACTGTAACTCCTTGATGTTTCTTGGGTGTGTGATTTGGAGTATTCCCTCAACTCTTTGTGGATCTATCCTAATCCCCTTCTCAGATATAATGTGACCAAGAAGTTTACCTTCTTGCAACCCAAACACAGTTATCTTAGGATTTAAGGACAGACCATACCTTCTACATTTTTAAAAAACTTTCCTCAGATGTTTAAGCTGTTCTTCTTTAGTTTTGGAAAAGGCAGTCAAGTCATCTAAATAGATAACTATGAAATTCCCTATATCCTCTGAGAAAGCTATATCCATCGCTCTCTGGAAGGTGGCGCCGGCATTCATCAATCCAAAGGGAATTTTCACATACATGAAGGTGCCCCATGGAGTGGTAAATGCTGTTTTGAGTTGATCTTCTGGGAGTACCAATACTTGGTTATATCCTGAAAAACCATCAAGCAGTGAGATTCTCTTAGAGCCCACTACCTTCTGTAATATGTGTTCCATTCTAGGCAAGGGGTAGTTGTCTTTCAGCGAGGCTCTGTTGAGGTTTCTGAATTCTATGCATAATCTGATCTCCCCTGTTTTATTTCTTACAGCCACTAAGTTTGACACCCAATTAGAAAACCTCACATGAACTATTATGCCTGCATCATACATCTTTTTAATCTCTTTCTCAACTGCAGGCAATTGTTTCGGATTGATCCTACGGATTTTCTGTCTGAAAGACTTCTGATTTTCCTTCAAGGGTATCTTGTGTTGTATGATATTGGTGTCATAGGCCTTTAAGTCTTCATAACTCCATGCAAACACGTCTATGAATTCCTTAAACATGTCAAAGTATTTTTTCTTCATGTTTGCAGGTATAGACTTAGCCAGTTTGATCATTTTGGGTTTGTCTTCAGTGCCTATGTTGCATTCTTCCACATCCGAATCTGCATGTTCTATAGTGGGATTTTTTGCTACATCGTCAAAATCAAATAGATCCTCTAAGGGTGCTAGGCCTTTGGGTATGTTCTTGTTTTTGGCCTCCAGCAGCTCTATTTCTGCACTATCTGCGTTTTCACATTTTATGGTTGAACTTTCGGTTTCCTCAGAAAAATAATTTATTTCTATGTTACAGGGTGCTTCTTGTTCATCTGGGGGATCCTCACTTGGGCAGATGTCATCAGATTTTGAGTCTGAATCACAGAATTCAAACTCATTTCTTTCCACCAGAAAATCTTCAATCTGTTTGTCTCCTTCAAAGACCTGCCAATATTTTTCGTTGTCTGGCACTGCAGGTCTGAACTTGGTCTGAATGATGATTTGTTGGTCAGGGGAAGTCTTAGGATACGAACTAGCTGGGCAAGCTAATTCGTTTGCAATGACATTTTGGCTCCTAGGAACAAACACTAATTCATATTCCATGAAATTTTTCAATATATCCATGGCATCGTTCCTATATGCCCTTAATCGAGGATGTTTTGCTGCGTACTCACCATTCACTTGTTTGATCACTAACTCAAAATCCCCATGCACAGTTATCACGCGGGCCCCTAATTTTTTCAACATATTTAAGCCAAGAATAAGAGCCTCTTACTCTGCAATGTTATTTGTGCATTTGAAATGCAGATTCATAGCATGGCTCTCTGCATGATCATTTTCTGTGTTACGTAGCCACACCCCTGCTCCAGCAGTTTGCCTAGTACAGGACCCATCGAAGTTCATTTCCCACAGGGGTTCGCTAGCATGTTGCGTTGTGGGGTCTGTACGAGGTTGTGGGTTGTCTGGTTCTTCACGTGGTGTATCGATCTGAGGGGTATGACTAATGGGTTGACTGCATTGTGTTTCTGGTTCATTCTAAGTTAGGTTTCCACCGCATATTCTGCAGGTTTCACTGCTGTTTTCTTCTTCGATTTCCTCTAAAGCGGCCATTATGCTCAGGTATGTGCTTTCAGCCTCTACATTTATACCCATGCTTTCAGATTCTGACTCCTCCAAGGATTCATCATTACACAGGATGAAGGAGTCGAGATCCGTATGTACAGAGTATAAAGGAGAGTTTTCAGGCTTCTCGGGGTTGCTGACTAAGAATTTCATCTGCGCTTCTCTATACATTCTTCTAAGTTGGCCAAGGATAGGGACAGTGGCATATGAGCCATCCATCTGCATTGTTCCTTGCAGCTTGGCTCCCCATGATCTAGATAGCAACATGCCATACTTGGGTGGCACATCTGCCACCACCACATCCATGACCATACATTTAGCTAGAATCTGGGTCAAGCTCACACATAAGTCTTTGATTAGTCCTAGGCATTTCACTCTGCTAGAGTCAAATGAATATAAGTCTTTGTAGGGTCTGGTGATTTCTAGGCCTAACCTTTCCATCACTACCTTAGGCATTAAATTGTGCGATGCTCTAGAGTCATGCATGGCATTATGAAGGATCTTGTCATGAATGTTGAGACTGACATAGAAAGGTGGAACCACCCCTTCCTGAAACTTTCCCTCAATCTTTGGACGAAACAAAAGGGCAGGTTGATCATCATTCAAATTCACAGTGTCATTATTCTCCCCTAGATTTAATGCTCTCAAAATTTGGCCTTCATATACATTCTGAGTGGCTAGCTCAAATAATGGTACATAGATTTTGATTTTTGCAATCTCACTTTCCAGATTGAAAGTGGATTGGAATTTTTTAACGCCCAATTCTATTTTATTTGCTACTACTTTAGTAGCTGAATCACTTTGTGATTTCTCACTATGTACGGGGTCAGGAATCATTTTATCAGGGGCACTAACTGTAGTGCTAGTGCTGCTGGTTGGTTGGCTTTGTTTTTCAGTGTCTTGGTTGTCTTTTTCCTTGTGTTTACCAGAACTTACAATTGCTCATTTGCTATTTTCAACAGTCACTTTAGAAGATTTGTCGGGTCTTTTCTTGATGGTCACCTTAGGAGCTTTGGGTTTGGAAGTGTCTTGGCTCTTTTTTCTCCTAAGTTCATACTGTTCTCTAACCTGCATCATGGCATTTTCAAATCCTAATCTGTAATCCTCAGTTTCTAACCACTCCTCATCCCAGTATGATGGTGAGGGTTGATCTTCTCCTGAATCACAGTTAAGGACTGAGTCCTCTGTTTCAAACATGTTTATTGTATTCCCTTCAGACTCTTCTACAATCCCCTCATATTCATCTAAAATTTTTTCTTGGAATGGGGGAATTACTTGTTGATCTGACTCTCTCTATCTCTTAGGAGCATTGTTGTTCCTTCTAAAGTTCTGATTCTGATTTTGGTTCTCGTTTCTGTTCTGATTGCTAACTATGACAACCATCTTCTTCATCATTTGTTGTAGCTCCTCCATGTTTTTAGACAACTTGTCATAATTTGGGTCGGATGTGGAGGCTACATTGTCGTCCCTATAGGTTACCCTCCTCTCAGACCTCAATCTTTCTCTTTTCTCAATCAAATTGGCTTCTATGTTTACAACCCCTTTCTGCATGTCTTCCAACATGGTGTACTCTTTATCCCTAAGCTCATTGGCCATGTCAGCATCAAACCCATCAAGGTATTTTGCTAGGGCCATACCTTGTGGAGGTTTCATATGTGGAGGGAGGGCATTGTAAATGCTGTTAAATCTTGTTGTGTAATCGTGGACACTCTCTCCTACATTTGTTTTAAGGCTCATGTATTCGGCTACGAGTTGACGAGGGTTTGCCCTAGTCTCCCATTTGTTTATGAAGGTCTGATGTAATGCAGGGAGATCTTGGATACTGCCAGGAGGTAAGCCCTTAAACCATTTCTTTACATCACCTCCTAGGCTTTGGGCAAATATTCTCATTTTGATTGTCGTCAATTTCCATGTAATCAAAGGAATCCTCCATCTTATCTACATGTTGCTAAGTTGTTATGGACTCTTTTGCAGTAAAGTGTGGGATTTTTGATTGATAATCATTGGGTAAGGGTAACATGGGCTGAGGAAAAACCAAAGGTGCATACCAAGCTGACATAATGATATTTTGATGAGGTAAAGGATTAACTTGCGCAGCTGGTATATGGACAACAGGGATGTTAAGACAAGCAGAAGTCTGTTGAGCAGATCTAGGGTGGGAGAGCCCCAGGTTTTGAATGAAGTGGATATCATGTGGTGTAGATGGGGGGGTTCCTCTGTCCCTAGTGTGTTGAACCCTATGAGATGGTGAACTGTGAAGATCAAGGTCTGGCTGGTCTAGGTGACTGAATGACCTAGTTCTGGGTAATCTATTAGGTGGGTCTAGGTCAAGGAGAGAATGTAATAGAGCTGTTAGGTCTTTTGGTGCAGAATTATCTATATGAATGTGACTAGAAATAGTTGGTCTTTTAGGTGTAGGAGCTCCCTTAAGGATACTCTTCGGATTGTCAACTATTTCAGATGGATCAGGGTTGGGGTAAGCTCTTGTGTGAATGGTTCTGAAAGCCAGAATGCTGTACTTCTAACTAAGCATCTTAACCCTACTTGCTACTTCTATTTTGGTTAATGTTGTTTCAAAGGTTGGTCTCCCAGTGGAGTCTAATGTGAAACCAAGTTAATCAGTAGGCCTACTGATCACCAGTGGAGTCTTGATCTTTTAGGAACTATGGAGTCACCAGGTGGAAGGTTTAGGATATGTCAAAAGGGTTACACTGTCCACCATAGTGCTCAAGCACTATCACCTTTCAAGAATAACCTCAAAAACAACAAACTCCAACCAGAGATTGACTGGAGGGGCATTTACCAGATATGTCACCTCCAGAAGAGGATGAGATCCGAAGGCTACTTGGCCCTTGCCAGGCTCTGTCTAAGAGTATGATGGACACTCAACAAGGGAGGTCGATTCAAGAATGGAGTGACTTACTGTCAACCTAACCAGAGTTCTAAGTTTCCGAGTCTCTAAGAATGTTTAAGCTGAAATGCATTCAGAATTCCCCAGTATGGTCGCCATTATGTTGGGGGTTCCCATGTTTTGGCCAGGTTGACAAGACCAAAAGATGAGACAACATAGAACCACTTTCAGACCTTAGGATCTAGCCCTCCTAGGTCTGGAGAGGGATCTCTCTATGATAGTCAAAGGTTTTATGTCTTTGAAGCTCAAATGTTATGGTTTTAGGCTAGTTATAGGCACAGGGTTGTTTGTTTGTTTATTTATGTTTGTTTGTTGGGAATCAGGAAAGAAGAGTCCAATACAAGACAAGGATGAGCAGAGAGGAAACTAGACAAAGATAGATAACTCAGGGAACATCAAAGCCATTGGGCAATGGAGTCAAGAAAGGGTTTACTTGTGTTCAATGTGCAAGCTTTCAGTTGGGCTAGTCATCTAGAGCATTTGGGTCTTAAAGATGGTTGATGGAATGGGACATTAAGGACTGAAAGTGAGTGAAGGGAAACCAGCCAACTTTGTCTATAGATCAGGTCAGAGGTCATTTAACTCCAAACCTGCTTGGACAAAACCGGAGGCAAGACAAGGGATCTTAGGAAGGTTCAATGAGATGGAAGGATCCTAGTGAAGTAGAGACAAGGTCCTAGACCTCCCAGTGTTCTCAACTCATCTAACTAAATCCTAACAAGAACGTCTAAACATAGATTCCAATAATCCATACATCAGAGAGCAGGCAATGACATCCACAACACTGGTTAAATCAATTGAAATCACTATTCAGATACACATATAAGCAGAAAACATAAAGGCTGGGAGAGCAGCAGCATAAGGTACCTATCAAGGGTAATTCTTATGCCAAACTTCTGATGCGAGCCTGAAGAAACATAATAAAATGAAAGCAAGTCAATCACAAATACAGAGAAAGGAAAACATCACCAGCTGCTTTAGGTCAGGATCCAAAGAAACATGCTTGTCATATTAAAAACAACACCAATCAGGTACATCATTGCCCACAGCTTGAACATTTAGTCTGAAGACATCAAATCTCAGCCTATCTTACAACATTACATAGAGAACTTGTCTCAAGAGGAAAATGCTTGCAATCTACTGATATCCAATCAACAACCATTACACTAATTCCCTTCTGTGCTTTATAGCAGATGATGAATAGAAGGCTGACTGAGGTGGTAGGTTAATACTAAATGTAAAATTAAACACAGAAATGAATGCAGGGCCGAAGCCCATTTTGTTTGGCTGCTGTGTATCTAATCTCTGTCACCACTTTATGCAGGAGTGATATTTTCTGAGTATGAATTTGATATATTTCGGCTGCCGTACCCTTGGTGTTTAGAACAAAAATAGAATAATCTGCTGAGGGTTCTGTCATATAAATGCTCTGGTTGTGTTGAACTGTTGTCTGGAGGGAATTCCTTCAGGGGCGTTGTGCATAATAAAAGCTATATGGGCACCCTGTACTTGACGGAGAAAAACATTCTGCTGATGAATGAACCCTGATGTTACCTTTTGCTGTGCGCAGGATCTCCAAACTGGTGCTTTGCCTTTTAAACTACTAGTTTAAAACTTCGGATCTTCATTACAGTGCCTTAATCTCCTTTTATCTATACTGAAACACTTTGCCGCTCCATTTTTTCTTCTGAGAGGTTAGCTCGGGTTGTAATGGCGCCGGGAGGTTTCTACAAAGTTTAGACCCTGTTCTCTTTAATGCATTTCCTGTGCTCATCTTCTTGGGTCATTTTCATAAATTCCAGCCGTGGAAGATGATCTTTCTTGATTTCACTGTCGCTGAGTAGAGGCTGCACATTATGGTGGCCATTGCTTCTTAATAACCCTGCAAAACACGCAAATAAGTTAAGGAAATCATGAATGGGGTGGTGGATGATGTGGAGGCGGTGAAAGGTCATGCAAATGGTGGCATGGTGGAGAGAAATGCAGAGGAACAACGGAGATCCGCGCTGGTGGAGATGGCGGTCTGCAGAACGAAAGAAGGAAAAACATTAAAAAACATGAAACCGAAACAATATATGCAATGGAATGGTCTGGCGTACGATGAATCCATGTGGAGATAACGTGGTGAGCGGACCCGGGGGGAGGTGGTCAATGGAAGGTGAACAACTCTGAACAGTTGATCGCGACAGAGATTAACGGCAGCGGGTGAGACATGACAGGGGTTAAGCGGCGTGCAACTTCATTAAACGCCATGCATCTTGGGCGGGCGATGGCCGTTGGATGGCTCGTCCCAGATCGGACGGTCTACAGCAGTTTCGTTGGGCATCCTTGCCCGGAAGATAATGTGCGAGGGATGGAGTTAACGGGCGGGAAAGGTGGTTTCAGCATCGTACATGAGGACAGGTGGTGGAAACTGAGTGGAATCGCTGGGCTATAGGGGAAAACCGCTAAGCGCGCAAGGGTGGTGCGAAATAGACTAGGCGGTTTTGGATAGTGCGTGGCGGGGTCCACCGGCGGGAGAGGTTTTGGACCGTCGATCTGGCAGGGGAATGGACGGCGATGGCCTGTCATGGAAAATAGGTGGGGAAGATGTGGGCGTCGGAGAATTAACGTCCGCCGTCCGATCAACTGAGATAAACGGCCAACGCTCCGCCCGATAAGGCTTGAGATAAGTGCTTTTTTCTCTGGCGAGTGGTTACAGCGCTGGGTTACATGGGGGAAATGGGGTGTGGGGCCAATGCGGAGGGGCTAAGCCTATTATATGGTCCGAAGTGGGTTTTCAAGACATTTTTCAATGAAATTATGATTTAGGCCCATTTTTAAAGTGTTTTAAGGCTAGCCCAGGGCAACGATAGGAGAATGAATGATGAAAAGGCCAAACAAGTGGCAGAAATAGGATTTCAAGGGGATTTGAGGGGATTTCAGGGATGAACAAGGGAAATTGGGGATCAAAGGTATTTTGATAGAAGGAGGGGAAAAGGGGAGAAAGGGATAATTGCAGGGGTGAAAAGGGGGAAAAGTAGGCCTTTTAGGAATGGATTCAACAAATAGGATTTGCATTGGGTATAGCACTTAGAGACTTGAAGGAGGATGGTTTTTTAGGGGAAAGGCATTCCTTGAAGGCTCCATAATCATCTAGCCCCCAGCTTGCTTGTCAAGAATTTCATAGGGGGGCTAACAGTGGCTCCACATGGGGATGGCTTCTTTTTGAAGGAGGCAAGAAACCAGAAAAGATCTTTGGAGTAGGCTAGTTGCTTGTTGCTTGGCGCATCCCTTTTCTTTGATTTTCAGCTACCACCATATGTTAGAGACACAAATCAGCAAAAATGTTTCCTAACCAATCTACCTACCTAGGCTACAATCCTAGCATTTTCTTCTTTAGGGTGCATTTGAGCTAGCAGACCCTTTACATGATTTATTTTTGAAACAGAAAACAAACCTATTCTACTTCTATCCTTATTTCCCCATGAGACCAGATTAAACAGTTGGCCTCGTATGATTCTCTACCTAATCTAACATCTGCTGGGATTAAACTGTCCAACAGATTTCTTCACCTACATTCTAAGATAGGAAATTTGAAACAGCCAAGCCAGGATTAGACTGTCTGACTTACTTGAGTGAAGACTTGTAGAAAAATGCAAACAAAACTGTGAAGGCATGAAATCTGCAGTTTGAAGTATCCTTCTTTCTTCGTGACTCAGGTTTTGAGCATATTAGATTCACCTCTTTTCTTTGATTTAAGCTCTGGTTTTGGGCATATTAGAGCTGATTCTTCTTTTCACTGCTGGTCCAGATTTTGAGCATATTAGGACCAGCTATTCTGCTCCTTTTGGCTCAGATTTTGATCATGTTTGAGCCACTCTTTTTGCATTTCAGAGGTTCATGTTTTGAGCATGTCTGAACCTCTCCTTTCTTTTTGTTTTGGGACATTTTTCTCTATTTTCTTGAAAGTAAAACTGCAATGGTATGTACAATGGAAATGGAACTGGAAATGAAATTTAGCAAAAGTAGTGTTTGAGCATCCTGCCATTGACAGGACCCCCAAACAGCTTTGTACCATCAAGATCTTGTAAGAAAAATGCATTAGGACCCACAGTGGCCTGGATGACAAATGGACCTTGCCACAAGCTGTCAAACTTTCCATGTTTACCTTTGTCCTCTCTTCTTGATTCCCACTTTAGAACCTTGTCGCCAACTTTGAAATCTGAAGCTTTTGCCCTTTTGTCAAACTGCCTCTTTATGTTGTCTTGAACTTTCACTGCTTTGTTGTAAACTTGATCCCTTGTTTGCTGAAGATGGATTGTTTCATTTATTCTTCTTATCATGTTGTCTTCCTATGATTGGATCGCCTGGACCAGTTTGATCACTGGAACTCCAAGGCTTGTAGGGAATACTGCCTCAGTTCCATAAACCAGCTGGAATGGTGACATGCCTATAGATTTCTTTGTGGTGAGCCTGTCAGCCCACAAAGCATGTATCAACTTTTTATGCCATGACTTTTTGTTATCTTCCAACAGCTTCTTAATGATTGTGAATAGGCTTTTTTTAGATGATTCAGCCAACCCATTACCCTAGGGGTAGTAGGCAGTTGAATGACCAAGCGTGATATGGTACCTGTGACAGAACTCAACCATTTTCTTAGATTCGAAGGTAGCAACATTGTTAGTGATTATTTTCCTTGGACAGCCAAACTGAGATAGGATGAAGTCTTATAGGAACCTAATGATGACAGAATCCATGGCATTCCTAGTGGGTATGGCTTCTATCCATTTAGTGAAATAATCAGTGGCTATTAGGATCCACTTGTGTTTTCCAGAAGAGGCTGGGTGAATTTCCCCTATAAATTCTAGACCCCATTGCATGAAGGGACCTTCCACAGTGATGGGTTGTAGAGGAAGGGGGAGGAGTTTTCTTTTACCTTCAAAGATCTGACATTTGTGGCAAGTGGTTATCATTTTATGGACATCATTAAATAGTGTAGGCCAATAATAACCAGCCCTGAGTATCTTATTTGCAGTGGCTTTCCAACTCAGGTGGCCTCCACACTCCCCAGCATGGAATTCCTGTTTAACACTTTCAGCTTCTGGTTCAGACAAACATTTCAACAAAAGGCCATTTGGATTTTTCCAGTATAGATTCTCATTTAGAATGCAGTAGTTTCTAGCTTTGAGTTTTATGAGTCTGGCCTTGGTTTTGGACAGTCCCGGAGGGGCATTGAGGTTGGTGAGCACATAAAGGATATTAGTATACCAAGGAGAGTTTTCAAACAGTTAGATGGGGCAATCCTTCTTTCTCATCTAAGGCATTTATCATATTAATGTCAAGGGCCTGCAAGTTTGATTCAGCCATTAACTGGGCCAGGCCTTGACCTTTGATCAGCTTGGTGGGTTTTATTTCAAGGTCGTATTCTAATATTGTAGCAATCCATTTGCCCCTTTTCCCATCAGGGTCCTGGGACAAGATATATTTGACCACTACATTCGGCACATAAGCAATGGTGTGAGAATGCAGAATGTACACCCTAAAGTCCTTTAAGGCCTTAATCAGGGCATAGGCCTGCTTTTCCATGATGTTGTACTTTAAGGGTGCATCTCTTAAGGCTTTACTGAAGAAAGCTATAGGTTGTTCATTACCTTCTGAATTTTTCTGCAGCAAAACTGCAGCTATTGCGTGTTGGGAGGCAAATGAAAATATCGAAAATCTTTCGAGCAATCGTATTAATCAAAGATATAGAGCTTGAGCTTATGCAAGTTTTACCGACTCAAAAGATTTCTTGGCTTCAAAAGTCCACTTAATTCCTGCACCTTTCTTTAGCATGTCAGTCATTTTCCTAAGGTGCTTAGCAAGATTGGGGATAAATATCCTAAGGAAATTGATCTTCCCTATGAAGGACTGTAACTCCTTGATGTTTCTCGGGTGTGTGATTTTAAGTATTCCCTCAACTCGCTGTGGGTCTATCCTGATCCCTTTCTCAGATATAATGTGACCAAGAATTTTACCTTCTTGTAGCCCAAACACGCTTTTCTTAGGATTTAAGTGACAATGATACCTTCTACATTTTAAAAACTTTCTCGTATGTTTAAGATGTTCTTCTTTAGTTTTGGAAAAGACAGTCAAGTCATCTAAATAGATAACTATGAAGTGCCCTATCTCCTCTGAGAAAGCTATATCCATCGCTCTCTGGAAGGTGGCGCCAGCATTCATCAATCCAAAGGGCATTTTCACATACATGAAGGTGCCCCATGGAGTGGTAAATGCTGTTTTGAGTTGATCTTCTGGGAGTACCAATACTTGGTTATATCCTGAAAAACCATCAAGCAGTGAGATTCTCTTAGAGCCCACTACCTTCTGTAAGATGTGTTCCATTCTAGGCAAGGGGTAGTTGTCTTTCAGCGAGGCTCTGTTGAGGTTTCTGAAGTCTATGCATAATATGATCTCCCCTGTTTTCTTTCTTACAACCACTAAGTTTGACACCCAATCAGAAAACCTCACATGAACTATTATGCCTGCATCATACATATTTTTAATCTCTTTCTCAACTGCAGGCCATTGTTTCGGATTGATCCTACGGAGTTTCTGTCTGAAAGGCTTCTGATTTTCCTTCAAGGGTATCTTGTGTTGTATGATATTGGTGTCATAGGCCTTTAAGTCTTCATAACTCCATGCAAAAACGTCTATGAATTCCTTAAATAGGTCAAAGTATTTCTTCTTCATGTTTGCAGGTATAGACTTAGCCAGTTTGATCATTTTGGGTTTGTCTTCAGTGCCTATGTTGCATTCTTCCACATCCGAATCTGCATGTTCTATAGTGGGATTTTTTGCTACATCGTCAAAATCAAATAGATCCTCTAAGGGTGCTAGGCCTTTGGGTATGTTCTTGTTTTTGGCCTCCAGCAGCTCTATTTCTGCACTATCTGCATTTTCACATTTTATGGTTGAACTTTCGGTTTCCTCAGAAAAAGAATTTATTTCTATGTTACAGGGTGCTTCTTGTTCATCTGGGGGATCCTCACTTGGGCAGCTGTCATCAGATTTTGAGTCTGAATCAGAGAATTCAAACTCATTTCTGCCCACCAGAAAATCTTCAATCTGTTTGTCTCCTTCAAATATCTGCCAATGCTTTTCGTTGTCTAGCACTGCAGGTCTGAACTTGGTCTGAATGATGATTTCTTGGTCAGGGGAAGTCTTAGGATACGAACTAGCTAGGCAAGCTAATCCATTTACAATGACATTTTGGCTCCTAGGAACAAACACTAATTCATATTTCATGAAAATTTTCAATATATCCATGGCATCGTTCCTATATGCCCTTAATCGAGGATGTTTTGCTGTGTACTCACCATTCACTTGTTTGATCACTAACTCAAAATCCCCATGCACAGTTATCTTGCGGGCCCCTAATTATTTCAACAGATTTAAGCCAAGAATAAGAGCCTCGTACACTGTAATGTTATTTGTGCATTTTAAATGCAGATTCATAGCATGGCTCTCTGCATGATCATTTTATGTGTTACGTAGCCACACCCCTGCTCTAGCAGTTTGCCTAGTACCGAACCCATCGAAGTTCATTTCCCACAGGGGTTTGCCAGTATGTTGCATTGTGGGGTCTGTACGAGGTTGTGGGTTGTCTGTTTCTTCACGTGGTGTATCGGTCTGAGGGGTATGAATAATGGGTTGAATACATTGTGTTTCTAGTTCATTCTGAGTTAGGTTTCCACCGCATATTCTGCAGGTTTCACTGCTGTTTTCTTCTTCGATTTCCTCTAAAGCGGCCATTATGCTCAGGTCTGTGCTTTCAGCCTCTACGTTTATACCCATGCTTTCAGATTCTGACCCCTCCAAGGATTCATCATTACACAGGATGAAGGAGTCGAGATCCGTATGTACAGAGTATAAAGGAGAGTTTTCAGGCTTCTCGGGGTTGCTGACTAAGAATTTCATCTGTGCTTCTCTATACAGTCTTCTAAGTTGGCCAAGGATAGGGACAGTGACATATGAGCCATCCATCTGCATTGTTCCTTGCAGCTTGGCTCCCCATGATCTAGATAGCAACATGCCATACTTGGGTGGCACATCTGCCACCACCACATCCATGACCATACATTTAGCTGGAATCTGGGTCAAGCTCACACATAAGTCTTTGATTAGTCCTAGGCATTTCACTCTGCTAGATTCAAATGAATATAAGTCTTTGTAGGGTCTGGTGATTTTGAGGCCTAACCTTTCCATCACTACCTTAGGCATTAAATTGTGCGATGCTCTAGATTCATGCATGGCATTATGAAGGATCTTGTCATGAATGTTGAGACTGACATAGAAAGGTGGAACCAACCCTTCCTGAAACTTTCCCTCAATATTTGGACCAAACAAAAGGGCAGGTTGATCATCATTCAAATTCACAGTGTCATTATTATCCCCCAGATTTAATGCTCTCAAAATTTGGCCTTTATATACATTCTGAGTGGCCAGCTCAGATAATGGTATAGAGATTTTGATTTTTGCAATCTCACTTTCCAGATTGAAAGTGGACTGGAATTTTTTAACGCTCAATTATGTTTTATTTGCTACTACTTTAGTATCTGAATCAGTTTGTGATTTTTCACTATGTACGGGGTCAGGAATCGTTTTATCAGGGGCACTAACTGTAGTGCTAGTGCTGCTGGTTGTTTGGCTTTGTTTTTCAGTGTCTTGGTTGTCTTTTTCCTTATGTTTACCAGAACTTACAGTTGTTGATTTGCTATTTTCAGCAGTCACTTTAGAAGATTTGTCAGGTCTTTTCTTGATGGTCACCTCAGGAGCTTTGGGATTGGAAGTGTCTTGGCTCTTTTTGCTCCTAAGTTCATACTGTTCTCTAACCTGCATCATGGCATTTTCAAATCCTATTCTGTAATCCTCAGTTTCTAACCACTTCTCATCCCAGTATGATGGTGAGGGTTGATGTTCTCCTAAATCACAGTTAAGGATTGATTCCTCTGTTTCAAACATGTTTATTGCATTCCCTTCAGACTCTTCTACAATCCGCTCATCTTCATCTAAAAATTTTTCTTGGAATGGGGGAATTACTTGTTGATCTGACTCTCTCTGTCTGTTAGGAGCATTGTTGTTCCTTCTAAAGTTATGATTCTGATTTTGGTTCTGGTTTCTGTTCTGATTGCTAACTATGACAACCATCTTCTTCATCATTTGTTATATCTCCTCCATGTTTTTAGACAACTTGTCATAATTTGGGTCAGATGTGGAGGCTACATTGTCGTCCCTATAGGTTACCATCCTCTCAGACCTCAATCTTGCTCTTTTCTCAATCAAATTGGCTTCTATGTTTACAGCCCCTTTCTGCATGTCTTCCAACGTGGTGTACTCTTTATCCCTAAGCTCATAGGCCATGTCAGCATCAAACCCATCAAGGTATTTTGCTAGGGCCATACCTTGTGGAGGTTTCATATGTGGAGGGAGGGCATTGTAAATGTTGTTAAATCTTGTTGTGTAATCATGGACACTCTCTCCTACATTTGTTTTAAGGCTCATGTATTCGGCTAGGAGTTGACGAGGGTTTGCCCTAGTATCCCATTTGTTTATGAAGGTCTGATGTAATGCAGGGAGATCTTGGATACTGCCAGGAGGTAAGCCCTTAAACCATTTCTTTACATCACCTCCTAGGCTTTGGGCAAAGATTCTCATTTTGATTTCCGTCAACTTCCATGTAATCAAAGGAATCCTCCATCTTATCTACATGTTGCTGAGTTGTTATGGACTCTTTTGCAGTAAAGTGTGGGATTTTTGACTGATAATCATTGGGTAAGGGTAACATGGGCTGAGGCAAAACCAGAGGTGCATACCAAGCTGCCATGATGATATTTTGATGAGGTAAAGGATTAACTTGCACAGCTGGTATATGGACAACAGGGATGTTAAGACTAGCAGAAATATGTTGAGCAGATCTAGGGTGGGAGAGCCCCAAGTTTTGAATGAAGTGGATATTAGGTGGTGTAGATGGGGGCGTTCCTCTGTCCCTAGTGTGTTGACCCCTATGAGATGGTGAACTGTGAAGATCGAGGTTTGGCTGGTCTAGGTGATTGAATGACCTAGTTCTGGGTAATCTGTTAGGTGGGTCTAGGTCAAGGAGAGAATGTAATAGAGCTGTTAGGTCTTCTGGTGCAGAATTAGCTCTATGAATGTGACTAGAAATAGTTGGTCTTTTAGGTGTAGGAGCTCCCTTGAGGATACTATCCGGATTGTCAACTATTTTAGGTGGATCAGGGTTGGGGTAAGCTCTTGTGTGAATGGTTATGAAATCCAGAATATTGTACTTCTAACTAAGCAGCTTAACCCTACTTGCTACTTCTATTGTGGTTAATGGTGTTTCGAAGGCTGGTCTCCCAGTGGAGTCTAATGTGAAACCAAGTTAATCAGCAGGCCTACTGATCACTAGTGGAGTCTTGATCTTTTAGGAACTATGGAGTCGCCAGGTGGAAGGTTTAGGATATGTCAAAAGGGTTACACTGACCACCATAGTGCTCAAGCACTATCACCTTTCAAGAATAACATCAAAAACAAAAAACTCAACCCAGTGATTGACTGGAGGGGCATTTACCAGATATGTCACCTCTAGAAGAGGATGAGATCCGGAGGCTACCTGGCCCTTTCCAGGCTCTGTCTAAGAGTATGATGGACACTCAACAAGGGAGGTCGATTCAAGAACGGAGTGACTTACTGTCAACCTAGCTAGAGTTCTAAGTTTCCGAGTCTCTAAGAATGTTTAAGGTGAAATGCACTCAGAATTCCCTAGTATGGTCGCCATTATGTTGGGGGTTCCCATGTTTTGGCCAGGTTGACAAGACCAAAAGATGAGACAACATAGAACCACTTTCAGAACTTAGGATCTAGCCCTCCTAAGTCCGGAGAGGGATCTCTCTATGATAGTCAAAGGTTTTATGTCTTTGAAGCTCAAATGTTATGGTTTTAGGCTAGTTATAGGCACAAGGTTGTTTGTTTGTTTATTTATGTTTGGTTGTTGGGAATCAGGAAAGAAGAGTCCAATACAAGACAAGGATGAGCAGAGAGGAAACTAGACAAATATAGATAACTCAGGGAACATCAAAGCCATTAGGAAATGGAGTCAAGAAAGGGTTTACTTGTGTTAAATGTGCAAGCTTTGAGTTGGGCTAGTCATCTAGAGCATTTGGGTCTTAAAGATGGTTGATGGAATGGGACATTAAGGACTGAAAGTGAGTGAAGGGAAACCAGCCAACTCTATCTATAGATCAGGTCAGAGGTCATTTAACTCCAAACCTGCTTGGAAAAAACCGGAGGCAAGACAAGGGATCTTAGGAAGGTTCAATGAGATGGAAGGATCCTAGTGAGGCAGAGACAAGGTCCTGGACCTCCCAGTGTTCTCAACTCATCTAACTAAATCCTAACAAGAATGTCTAAACATAGATTCCAATAATCCATACATCAGAGAGAAGGCAATGACATCCACTACACTGGTTAAATCAATTGAAATCACTATTCAGATACACATATAAGCAGAAAACATAAAGGCTGGGAGAGCAGTAGCATAAGGTACCTATCAAGGGTAAGTCTTATGCCAAACTTCTGATGCGAGCCTGAAGAAACATAATAAAATGAAAGCAAGTCAATCACAAATACAGAGAAAGGAAAACATCACCAGCTGCTTTAGGTCAGGATCCAAAGAAACATGTTTGTCATATTAAAAACAACACCAATCAGGTACATCATTGCCCACGGCTTGAACATTCAGTCTGAAGACATCAAATCTCAGCCTATCTTACAACATTACACAGAGAACTTGTCTCAAGAGGAAAATGATTGCAATCTACTGATATCCAATCAACAACCATTACACTAATTCCCTTCTATGCTTTATAGTAGATGATGAACAAAAGGCCGACTGAGGTGGTAGGTGAATACTAAATGTAACATTAAACATAGAAATGAATGCAGGGCTGAAGCCCATTCTGTTTGGCTATTGTGTATCTAATCTTTGTCACCACTTTATGCAAGAGTGATCTTCTCTGAGTATGACTTTGATATATTTCAGCTGTCGTACCCTTAGTGTTTAGAAAAAAATTAGAATAATCTGCTGAGGGGTCTGTCATATAAATGCTCTGGTTGTGTTGAACTATTGTCTGGTGGGAATTTCGTCAGGGGTATTGTGCATAATAAAAGCTATATGGGCACCCTGTACTTGACGAAGAAAAACATTCTGCTGATGAATGAATCCTGATGTTACCTTTTGCTGTGCGCAGGGTCTCCAAACTGGTGCTTTGCCTTTTAAACTACTAGTTTAAGGCTCCGGATCTTCATTAGGGTGCCTTAATCTCCTTGCTCTACACTGAAACGCTTTGCCGCTCCATTTTCGCTTCTAACAGGTTAGCTCAGGTTTTAATGGTGCTGGGAGGTTTCTACAAATTTTAGACCATGTTCTCTTTAATGCATGTCCTGTGTTCATCTTCCCGGGTCATTTTCATAAATTCCAGCCGCTGAAGATGATCTTTCTTGATTTCACTGTCGCTGAGTAGAGGCTACACATTATGGCAGCCATTGCTTCTTAATAACCCTGCAAAACACGCAAATAAGTTAAGGAAATCATGAATGGGGTGGTGGATGATGTGGAGGCGGTGAAAGGTCGTGCAGATGGTGGCATGGCGGAGAGAAATGCAGAGGAACAACGGAGATCCGCGCTGGTGGAGATGGCAGTCTGTAGAACGAACGAAAGAAAAACCTTAAAAAACACGAAACCGAAACAATATATGCAATGGAATGGTCTGGCGTACGATGAATCCACGTGGAGATGACGTGGTGAGCGGACCCGGGGGGAGGTGGTCAACGGAAGGCGAACAACTCTGAACCGTTGATCGCGACGGAGATTAACGGCAGCGGGCGGGACATGACAGGGGTTAAGCGGCGTGCAACTTCATTAAACGTCATGCATCTTGGTCGGGCGATGGCCGTTGGATGGCCCGTCCCAGATCGGATGGTCTACAACAGTTTCGCTGGGCATCCATGCCCGGAAGATAATGTGCGAGGGATGGAGTTAATGGGCAGGAAAGGTGGTTTCAGCATCGTACAGGAGGACATGTGGCAGCAGCTGAGTGGAATCACTGGGCTACAGGGAAAACTGCCAAGCGCGCAAGGGTGGTGTGAAATAGACCGGGCGGTTTTGGACAGTGCGTGGAGGGGTCCACCGACGGGAGAGGTTTTGGATTGTCAATCTAGCAGGGGAATGGATGGCAATGGCCCGACATGGAAAATAGGCGGGGAAGATACAGGCGTTGGAGAATTAATGTCTGCCGTCTGATCAACTGAGATCAACGGCCAACGCTGCGCCCGATAAGGCTTGAGATAAGCATTTTTTTCTCTGGCGAGTGGTTACAGCGCTGGGTTACATGGGGGAAACAGAGCGTGGGGCCAATGCGGAAGGGGCTAAGCCTATTATATGGTCTGAAATGGGTTTTCAAGACATTTTTCAATGAAATTATGATTTAGGCCCATTTTTAAAGTGTTTTAAGGCTAGCCCAGGGCAACGATAGGATAATGAAGGATGAAAAGGCCAAACTAGTGGCAGAAATAGGATTTCAATGGGATTTGAGGGGATTTCAGGGATGAACAAGGGAAATTGGGGAACAAAGGTATTTTGACAGAAGGAGGGGAAAAGGGGAGAAAGGGATAATTGCAGGGGTGCAAAGGGGGAAAAGTAGGCCTTTTAGGAATGGATCCAGCAAATAGGATTTGCATTGGGCATAGCACTTAGAGACTTCAAGGAGGATGGTTTTTCAGGGGAAAGGCATTCCTTGAAGGCTCCACAATCATCTAGCCCCCATCTTGCTTGTCAAGAATTTCATAGGGGGGCTAACAGGATCAACATGTAATCTATGGAGATGGATTACCAAGGTCGCTTAGGGGCAGGGAAAATTTTAAGGACATAAAATTATCTTGAAGTTTAAAAAAT
>JAXQQM020060315.1:0-43809 GCA_034641835.2 Pinus albicaulis
CTCCTTCCATAACAATCATTCTTTCTCTATAAAACCAAGCAAAACACACACACCATATTCATCATAACCATCGGCGCCGCTTACAGTAATTACCAGCTTCGATATTCATTCCATCGTTTCCCATTTGACTTAGCCTGCAATTCCCACATAGCACTACCATCCATTTCTTATTAATTCGCACTATTTAAATTGATTATATAATTATGGCGAAAACTATGATACTCTGTCTTCTATGGCTATCTATTGCCCTAGTGCTCACGGGTGCATATGATCCAGATCTTCTGCAAGATTTCTGCGTGGCTGACAATACCTCTGCAGGTAAAAACACATATCATTATTTCTCTCTCTGCAATCTCCCTTACTAGTGTTTTGTTTTTTTTGGAACATAATACTAATTATAGCAATGGCTCTGTTATTACAGATACTGTGAAGGTGAATGGATTTCCCTGCCAGGATCCTAAGATGGTGAAGGCCTCCGACATTTTGTTTCAAGGTCTAAGAAATGAAGGTTCCACCAACAATATTTTTGGGTCCCTCGTTACAGCAGGGAATGTAGAAAATTTTGCGGGGGTGAACACGCTCGGAATATCAATGAATCGCGTGGACTTCGCGCCCGGGGGCGTCAACCCTCCTCACATCCATCCTCGTTCCACCGAGATTGCGTTTGTAGTGGAGGGCACCATTCTGGCTGGTTTCATCACTACCAACAATACGTTGTTCTCTCAGAAATTAGAGAAGGGAGATGTGTTTGTGTTTCCGAGGGGTTTGGTGCATTTTCAACAGAACATTGGGCCTTCCTCCACTATGACCATCACTGCATTTAACAGCCAGCTACCAGGAGCCCAAGTGCTTCCATTCACCTTGTTTGGGTGGACCCCTTCTGTTCCAGATGCTGTGCTGTCCAAGGCGTTTAGAATCAGCGAGGAGGTTGTCAAGAAAATCAGTTCTAAATTCGCCCCCAATTAGGTTTTTTATATGTTTGCCACTCGAGCAGGCGGGTTGAAATCGACTAAACTAATTGGTTCCATTGTTGAAGGTATTTTTTTTTATGAATAAATATAATTGGTTCCATTGTTGAAGGTATATTTATGAATAAATAATAGAAGCCGTATGAATTTGAAAGATTTTCAGTCACTATTTGTGCCCCTTCCTGCAACGTTTTGGGGTTATGATTGTCATCTAATTACCGCTGGGCGATGACAATCATGGCCATGATTTCGATTTGATTTTCATATATAAGCGTCGTTAAATTACCGAGACTGTGGTTTGTCTAGAAATAAACGTTAAAGAATAACTTATATTTGGACTGTTATGATTGTGTGTTCGATCATTCACATTTTATAATACTTCAGCCCATTCATAAATCTTGGTATCAAGGGATCATAACACTAAGTTTGGAAGATTGGAAAACTTTTCGATCTTCCTCACAGGCTTCTTAAGCAAACTATTCTTCTTGACATTGGGATCCATATAGGCCCCTCACCAATTTATAATTTAAATCAAGAGTTTCGTCATATAGCAATGTTGGTTCTCTAGCATAATTACCCATTTAATTACATTACAAAATTTGGGATCGTAAAAATTAGTATTACGAAATCTAGCTAATTGTTTAGAGTTACACCAATTTTTTTTATTCAACAAAATAAAAAATATTCAAAATTTTTTAATGTATTAATTTGGATGATATTAAACAACAATTCCTTAACTATAATTATTGGGACGATAGTGATTGAGCCAATAGGTTCATTGAGCTTATAAGCTCATTCTACTATCAGGTATAAGGGTCATGTGTAAGCATGACACCTCAAAAAATAATATAAATAATTGTCTATGTTAAAACAAAAAAAACAAAAAATAAATAACCATATAAATAAAGAATTAAAAATGGATTAATTCTGCTTGGTTAGTTGATATTTCAGTTCACTCTTCAAGTAATAAATAAAATATTTGGATGTCTATGTTAAATAATATCATTTTATATAACTTTAAGAAGATAGGTTCAATCTAATTGTGAAGGCTATGTATAAGTATGTTCATAGCTCTTAGAATAACAATAAAATACATTTTAAATAGAAAAGTAATTTAGGTTATAATAAAAAAAGAAAAAAAAATCATGTAAAAGAATTAGAAGTAAAATATTAAATTCATAAACCCCTCTCTCTATATGTATAAAATATTTTAATGTCATATAGAATAAGATATTTTAATGTCATGTAGAATAAGGCATCCCATGTGCAACGTACATAACAGTTCAACAGTTAAGAAAAAATGACAATTACTTATTTTATATATAATTTCCATGTTAATATTTGTGAACATAGCAAGATAATCGTGATTGCATATTATTCAAATTAACACTAGTCATATAATAGTTACCATACGGAAATTCCAGGCGGATCATCATTCTTTTTATATTACCTAGCTTCTTGATTGTTTCTTGACACATAACCCCTTTTCGTCACTAGGATGCACTTTTTATCCCCAAAGGAAAGGTAAATGTTTTAACTGTTTTCTGTTCAACCACTCTCAGTTCTTAGAATACTTTTATCATCAGTCTTCTTTTAATTCTATGGAACCACAATCCATAATTAACTTTTATTTCCAAAATAGAATTAATTTATGTTCATCTTTCGTAATCCTTTTTTTCAAAAATGAATGTTTAGTCATTTTAAAATAAATAACATAACAATTTAGTTTGCACTTAAGCCAACTGTCACAACTTCCCCCTCTGGAAGTAATCACCATCCTCAGTGTTCCATTCTAGCTCAGCAAACAATTCTGGTTAAGCCTCATGCACAAATCCTTCATCTTCCCAAGTAGCCTCATCTGACCTGAAGTGCTTCCACTGCACTTTAACCTGGGTGATGGCACGCCTCCGGAGCGTGATTTCTCCGATCAAGTATACGTTGAGGTTCAACCAGAAATTCGTCGTCGGGTTCACGTTGCATGCAGCAAGACTTAGAATTAAAATTTCATAAATCTTGGTATTTTAAGATGGGAGTTTTTTTAATATTTTCCTACCTGAATGCTTTGTCAATGGATTACATGCTTTGGGTCATGCACGTATCGCTTTAGTATAGATACATGAAACACATTGTGAACCCGAATATGTCTAGGTAAAGCCAACCAATAAGCAACAGGTCCCACTCTTTTCAATATTTGGAAAGGTCCACAGAATCTAGGAGCCAACTTGGCACAGGAGGTCCACCTTAGTGTATTTTTCTTAGGCTTAATTCTTACATACACATGATCGCCCACTTCAAATTCCCGATAAGTTCTCTATTTATCTGCATATACCTTCTGCCGATCTTGAGCCACTTTCATATTTTTTCTGATCTTTCTTACTTCCGATTCCATCTCAACCAGGATTTTCGGTCCAAATTTTAACTTGGTTTCGGGACTGCTCCAGTTAATGGGAGTACGACACTATCACCCATACAAAGCTTCAAAGGCGCTCATCTTAAGAGACTCTTGGTAACCATTATTATCTGCAAATTCTACCAAATGTAGATATTCTTCCCATTTTCGTTGGTTGCTGCATCACACACATACACAACATATCTTCCAAGATTTTATTCACCCACTTAGTTTGTCCATCTGTCTGGAGATGGTAAGCGATGCTGAAATTTATTTGGTTCCCAAACCTGTAAATAGGACCTTCTAGAATGCTGAAGTAAACTTCACATCCCTATCGAATATAATAGTCTTTGGGATGCCACACAATCTGAAAATCTCTCTCATGAAGATATCTGCTATTTTCACGGTTTTGTAAGTAGAATGTACATGTATGAAGTGTATTTCCTTACTCAGTCTATCAACCACCACCATAATGGAGTCATTATGTATTTTTGATCTTGGTAAACTAGTAATAAAATCTAGTGATATCACTTCCAACTTCCATTCAGGTACTGGTATAGGCTGCAACAATCCGGCTCGGTGTTGATGCTCCACCTTCACCTGTTGACATTCCAAACATTGTTTTAAGTACTCCACAATATTTCTTTGCATACCATGCAAAAAATAAACCTTTCTAATCGTTGTTAACATTTTCTGGTATCCTGGGTGTTCAGAATAATTACTGCGGTGATACTCATTCATGATCAGCTCTTTTAAACTCATTCGATTCGGAATGTATAAATTACCTTTGAAGGTTAACAATTGGCCCTTGATAATTCCATAATCAGAAGGTTTTTCCTATTTTCCGGCTTCCTCCACCCACTCCCATAAAAATCGTTATTTAGGATCCTTTTCGGCTTCTTCTTTTATCTGATATAAAAATTTACATCTGATTTTATTATAACAAAGTTCATATATACAATGCAATTTCCTGCTTCAGGCATCCTTGACGCTATTTTCTTTACCTTTTACATGTTGTATATCAAAATCAAATTCACTTAAGAAGGCATTCCATCTTGCCTAACGAGCATTTAAATCAGCTTGATTAAAGTAGCTGGTTAGGCTGCCGTGATCGGTATTTTGCACAAATATCTTCCTGAACAAGTAGTGCCTCCATACTCGGAGTGCATGCACTATTGCTGTCAGTTCTAAGTCATAGGCCGAATATCGTTGTTCATGCTCCTTTAATTTTCTTGATTCATAGGCAACCACCCTTCTTTCTTGTGATAAAATTGCCCCAACTCCTTCCTTACAAGCATCAGTACAAACCTCAAATTCTTTGTTGGGGTCAACTACCCTCAACACCAAGGCAGTGGTCAGCAAATGTTTTCACTTTTTGAAACTATTCTGACACTCACTGGTCCATCTAAATACTTTTCCATTTCGCTGCAAGGATTTAATTGGAAAATAAATCTTCGAGAATCCTTCTATGAATCATCGATAATATCCAGCTAACCCGATAAAGGAACGGATATCTGCCACATTTTGGGGTACTTTCCATTCCATAATAGTTTTAATTTTCTCAGGATCGACCGCTATTCCTTCAGCGAAAATGACATGGCCTAAATACTGTATCTGTTATTTGAAAAATTTGCATGTGTTGAACTTGGTGTACAACTAATGTCTTCTTAACATCTCCAATACTATCCTTAAGTGCTCCTTGTGTTCTTCCATGCTTTTTGAATAAATCAAAATATCGTCAATAAATATCATAACAAATCTGTCCAAAAAGGGGTGAAATATGCCATGCACCAGGCTCATAAATGTTGTTGGTGCATTAGTTAAAACAAATGGTAATACCACAAACTCATAATGCCCATATCAGGTACGAAAAGCAACCTTGTAGATATCCTTGTCTTTAATTCGGATATGGTGATATCCAGATCTTCAGTCTATATTTGAGAATATAGTTTGCCCCTTCACCTGATCAAATAGATCATCTATCCATGGTAATGGATACTTATTTTGACTTTCAATTTATTGAGTTGTCTATATTCCATGCAAATTCGCATGGTTCCATCCTTTTTCTTTACAAACAACATCGGTGCTCCCCAAGGAGACACACTTGGTCGAATATACCCTTTGTCCAACAACTCTTGTAGTTGCATTTTCAGTTCAGTTAGCTCCGGTAGACTCATTCGATATGGTGGTCTTGAAATTGGTGATGCTCCTGGCATTAGTTCAATAGTGAAATCGATGTCCCTTCTTGGAGGTAAACCTTGTACATTTTCTTGAAACACGTCCATGAAATATGGTACTACTGGTATGATTTCTGGCATAGGGGTCTTCTCCTTAGAATTAGAAAAACCCACTTGAATGGCATATATCTGACATCCTTTTCTAATAAACTTACTCAATTGGGAGGCTATGATAGGACACAACTGTAAGGGCTTCCTAATTCCTTGTAATTCTTAACGAGTTCCATCTTGCATTCCCTAATATATAATCTTCTCTTTACAATCTATTAGAGAATAGTGTGGCATTTGATATCATTCTATAATGTATTGTATTCATTGGCTTAGTAATAATTTCGCTAATTGTGTGGCATTTGATATCCTTGATTCTAGTCAAATAGTAAAAGTTGACCTCTTAAATGGGCATGAGACTAGCTATGATGATAGTCATTTAACCTTAACTCTAAACTTGTCATGCACAAAATCGTCATGCAGGAAAATGTTGATAATAAAAGGCAGATACTTTTTGAAAATAATAGTGTTGATCTCTTCTTATAGGATTTAAACAAGGACTTAAACCTCTTAACTTATAAATAAAATATAAATCTCTCTATCACAAATTTAGTACAACCCTCTGTACTTTTATTAACAATTTCTCCATCAAAGTGTCATGTAAAAGGAATAATCGAACAACCAACCCTTGGTATGAAAATGATTATAAAATTGGTAGAAAATAAATTAGTGATGCTTCCAATGAATATTTAAGGTCTGATAAAATAAACATGTACAAAACTCTTATTAAAAGGATGAAAAGGTACTATATCAATAGAAAGCAAGAGAAACTATTACATCTATCTAAATATAACCCTGGGAGGTTTTGAAGGAAAAATATAATTTGTAAAACTAAAGAAAGTAATATGGTTCCCTTGAGGATTAGGAATTTCTACCTTAAAAATAATTATGAATCACCTAACTCCATGGACACCATTGTGATTGTTTTTATAGAGGATAATGTCATGTATTTTGAGGACATATATTTTGGGGTTAAGCAGATAAAAAATGGGAAAGCTAAGGACATTTAAGTCTATGAAGCTATTTTTTTTTTTAAATAGGAGGGCAGATCATCACCCCTCACATACACAAGCTCCCCAATTTGGAAACTAAGCAAGGATCCCTAGTGCCTTGTAAAAAAAGCCTCAATTTATCTATATTTAAAAGTGGGGATAGATTAATTCCCTCTAATTATAGGACCATTATGATTAGCCATGTTTTATATAAGCTATATGTTTTTTTTTTGGGAAAATAAGTATATTATCTATGGCGAGGAATCCATGATGAAAGAGATAATTAAAATATTACACTATGTGCCACAAATTTACTCTTAGGATCATTACGGAGGAGTTCTTGGTCTCCTTTTTTATTTCATTTACTTTAGAAAATATTTTGACATTTTTCCTTGGAAAAATGTTTGGAAGAGGTTGGAAGAGATAAATAATAATCCTGAGTTGAGGGTTTCTATGACATGGTAGCATGAGAATTTTATTTTGAATTTTACGACCACTAGGGGCTGGTTGGAAGAAATTAAATACAATATTGGAGTCAAGCAAGACTACCCCTTGTCCCCTACCCTTTTTGGCATGCACATTGAAAATTTAGAAGAGTGTTTTGAAGGAGTATGTTGTGTTGGCTACACTCTCACTGGTATAGTCATCACACTTCTTCTTTACATTTATAATATTTTTGTCTTTGTGAGGAGTCTTTACGATCTCGGAAAACATCTAAGAATCCTCCAAGATATATGTTTGAAGATGGGCATGATTGTTAATGTTGACAAAATAAAATTCAAGATAATTAAATCTAGATAGATCACATATGATATCATCATACATGCGAACAATAACTTGGATGATGTTCCTTCATATGGATACCTTGGAGTCGATATCAATCACAAGCCTAACTAGATTTATAGCAGTGCGTTCTGGTAATATGGACGCACCGGGCCAATATTTCTATTTTAAATAAGTATGTTCATAGCTCTTAGAATAACAATAAAATACATTTTAAATAGAAACGTAATTGAGGTTAATCATAAAAAGAAAAAAATCATGTAAAGGAATTAGAAGTAAAATATTAAATTCATAAACCCCTCTCTCTATATGTATAAAATATTTTAATGTCATATAGAATAAGATATTTTAATGTCATGTAGAATAAGACATCCCATGTGTAACGTACATAACAGTTCAACAATTAAAAAAAATGACATTTACTTATTTTATATATAATTTCCATGTTAATATTTGTGAACATAACAAGATAATCATGATTGCATATTATTCAAATTAACACTAGTCATATAATAGTTACCATACGGAAATTCTAGGCGGATCATCATTCTTTTTATATTACCTAGCTTCTTGATTGTTTCTTGACACATAACCCCTTTTCGTCACTGGGATGCACTTTTTATCCCCAAAGGAAAGGTAAATGTTTTAACTGTTTTCTGTTCAACCACTCTCAGTTCTTAGAATACTTTTATCATCAGTCTTATTTTAATTCTATGGAACCACAATCCATAATTAACTTTTATTTCCAAAACAGAATTAATTTATGTTCATCTTTCGTAATCCTTTTTTTCAAAAATGAATGTTTAGTCATTTTAAAATAAATAACAAAGAAATTTAGTTTACACTCAAGCCAACTGTCACAACTTCCCCCTCTGGAAGTAAACACCATCCTCAGTGTTCCATTCCATCTCAGCAAACAATTCTGGTTAAGCCTCATGCACAAATCCTTCATCTTCCCAAGTAGCCTCATCTGAGCTGAAGTGCTTCCACTGCACTTTAACCTGGGTGATGGCACGCCTCCGGAGTGTGATTTCTCCGATCAAGTATACGTTGAGGTTCGACCAGAAATTCGTCGTCGGGTTCACCTTGCATGCAGCAAGACTTAGAATTAAAATTTTATAAATCTTGGTATTTTAAGATGGGAGTTTTTTTAATCTTTTCCTACCTGAATGCTTTTCCAATGGATTACATGCTTTGGGTCATGCACGTATTGTTTTATTATAGATACATGAAACACATTGTGCACCCGAATATGTCTAGGTAAAGCCAACCGATAAGCAACAGGTCCCACTCTTTCCAATATCTGGAAAGGTCCACAGAATCTAGGAGCCAACTTGGCACAAGAGGTCCACCTTAGTGTATTTTTCTTAGGCTTAATTCTTACATACACATGATCGCCCACTTCAAATTCCCGGTAAGTTCTCTATTTATCTACATATACCTTCTGCCGATCTTGAGCCACTTTCATATTTTTTCTGATCTTTCTCACTTCTGATTCCATCTCAGCCAACATTTTCGGTCCAAATTTTAACTTGGTTTCGGGACTGCTCCAGTTAATGGGAGTACGACACTGTCACCCATACAAAGCTTCAAAGGAGCTCATCTTAAGAGACTCTTGGTAACCATTATTGTCTGCAAAATCTACTAAATGTAGATATTCTTCCCATTTTCGTTGGTTGTTGCATCATGCACATACACAACATATCTTCCAAGATTTTATTCACTCGCTTAGTTTGTCCATCCGTCTGGAGATGGTAAGTGATGCTAAAATTTATTTGGTTCGCAAACCTGTAAATAGGGCCTTCTAGAATGCTGAAGTAAACTTCACATCCCGATCGAATATAATAGTCTTTGGGATGCCACGCAATCTGAAAATCTCTCTCATGAAGATATCTACTATTTTCATGGTTTTGTAAGTAGAATGTACAGGTATGAAGTGTGTTGCCTTACTCAATCAATCAACCACCACCATAATGGAGTCATTATGTATTTTTCAACTTGGTAAACCAGTAATAAAATCTAGTGACATCACTTCCCACTTCCATTCAGGTACTGGTATAGGCTGCAACAATCTGGCTCAATGTTGATGCTCCACCTTCACCTGTTGACATTCCAAACATTTTTTTAAGTACTCCACAATATTTCTTTGCATACCATGCAAAAAATAAACTTTTCTAATCATTGTTAACATTTTCTGGTATCCTGGGTGTTCCGAATAATTACTGCAGTGATACTCATTCATGATCAGCTCTTTTAAGCTCATTCAATTTGGAATGTATAAATTACCTTTGAAGGTTAACAATTGGTCCTTGATAATTCCATATTCAGAAGGTTTTTCCTATTTTCTGGCTTCCTCCACCCACTCCCATAAAAATCGTTATTTAAGATCCTTTTCGGCTTCTTCTTTTATCTGATATAAAAATTTACATTCGATTTTATTATAACCAAGTTCATATATACAATGCAATTTCCTGCTTCAGGCATCCTCAACATGATTTTCTTTTCCTTTTACATGTTGTATATCAAAATCAAATTCACTTAAGAAGGCATTCCATCTTGCCTGATGAGCATTTAAATCAACTTGATTAAAGTAGTTGGTTAGGCTGCCATGATCGGTATTTAGCACAAATCTCTTCCTGAACAAGTAGTGCCTCCATAACTCGAGTGCATGCACTATTGCTGTCAGTTCTAAGTCATGGGATGAATATCGTTGTTCATGCTCCTTTAATTTTCTTGATTCATAGGCAACCACCCTTCTTTCTTGTGATAAAGTTGCCCCGACTCCTTCCTTACAAGCATCGGTACAAACCTCAAATTATTTGTTGGGGTCAAATGCCCTCAACACCAAGGCAGTGGTCAGCAAATTTTTTCACTTTTCGAAACTATTCTGACACTCATTGGTCCATCTAAATACTTTTCCATTTCGTTGCAAGGATGTAATTGAAGAATAAATCTTCGAGAATCCTTCTATGAATCATCGATAATATCCATCTAACCCCATAAAGGAACGGATATCCGTCACATTTTGGGGTACTTTCCATTCCATAATAGTTTTAATTTTCTCTGGATCGACTGCTATTCCTTCAACGAAAATGACATGGCCTAAATATTGTATCTGTTATTTGAAAAATTTGCATGTGTTGAACTTGGTGTACAACTAATGTCTTCTTAACATCTCCAATACTATCCTTAAGTGCTCCTTGTGTTCTTCCATGCTTTTTGAATAAATCAAAATATCGTCAATAAATATCATAACAAATCTGTCCAAAAAGGGGTGAAATATGCCATGCACTAGGCTCATAAATGTTGTTGGTGCATTAGTTAAAACAAATGGTAATACCACAAACTCATAATGCCCATATCAGGTACGAAAAGCAACCTTGTAGATATCCTTGTATTTAATTCGGATATGGTGATATCCAGATCTTAAGTCTATATTTGAGAATATAGTTTTCCCCTTCACCTGATCAAATATATCATCTATCCGTGGTAATGGATACTTATTTTTGACTTTCAATTTATTGAGTTGTCTATATTCCATGCAAACTTGCATGGTTCCATCATTTTTCTTTACAGACAACATCGGTGCTCCCCAAGGAGACACACTTGGTCGAATATACCCTTTGTACAACAACTCTTGCAGTTGCATTTTCAGTTCAATTAGCTCCGGTACACTCATTCGATATGGTGCTCTTGAAATTGGTGATGCTCCTGGCATCAGTTCAATAATGAAATCGATGTCCCTTCTTGGAGGTAAACCTGGTACATTTTCTAGAAACACGTCCATGAAATATTGTACTACTGGTATGCTTTCTGGCATAGGGGACCGCTCCTTAGAATTAGAAAAACCCACTTGAATGGCATATATCTGACATCCTTTTCTAATAAACTTTCTCAATTGGGAGGCTATGATAGGACACAATTGTAAAGGCTTCCTAATTCCTTGTAATTCTTGACGAGTTCTATCTTGCATTCTCTAATATATAATCTTCTCTTTACAATCTATTAGAGACTAGCGTGGCATTTGATATCATTCTATACTGTATTGTATTCATTGGCTTAGTAGTAATTTCGCTAATTGTGTGGCATTTGATATCCTTGATTCTAGTCAAATAGTAAAAGTTGACCTCTTAAATGGGCATGAGACTAACTATGATGATAGTCATTTAAACTTAACTCTAAACTTGTCATGCACAAAATCCTCATGCAGGAAAATGTTGATAATCAAAGGCAGATACTTTTGGACAATAATAGTGTTGATCTCTTCTTATAGGATTTAAACAAGGACTTAAACCTCTTAACTTATAAAGAAAATATAAATCTCTCTATCACAAATTTAGTACAACCCTTTGTACTTTTTATTAACAATTTCTCCATCAAAGTGTCGTGTAAAAGGAATAATCGAACAACCAACCCTTGGTATGAAAATGATTGTAAAATTGGTAGAAAATAAATTAGTGATGCTTCCAATTAATATTTAAGGTCTGATAAAATAAACATGTACAAAACTCTTATTAAAAGGATGAAAAGGTACTATATCAATAGAAAGCAAGAGAAACTATTACATCTATCTAAATATAACCCTGGGAGGTTTTGAAGGAAAAATATAATTTGTAAAACTAAAGAAAGTAATATGGTTCCCTTGAGGATTAGGAATTTCTACCTTAAAAATAATTATGAATCACCTAACTCCATGGACACCATTTTGATTGTTTTTATAGAGGATAATGTCATGTATTTTGAAGACATATATTTTGGGGTTAAGCAGATAAAAAATGGGAAAGCTAAGGACATTGAAGTCTATGAAGCTATTTTTTTTTTTTAAATAGGAGGGCATATCATCACCCCTCACATACACAAGCTCCCCAATTTGGAAACTAAGCAAGGATCCCTTGTGCCTTGTAAAAAAAGCCTCATTTTATCTATATTTAAAAGTGGGGATAGATTAATTCCTCTAATTATAGGACCATTATGATTAGCCATGTTTTATATAAGCTATATGTTTTTTTTTTTTGGGGAAAATAAGTATATTATCTATGGCGAGGAATCCATCCTATGGCGAGGAATCCACGATGAAAGAGATAATTCAAATATTACACCGTGTGCCGTAATCACTTTAGGATCGTTGACGTGAGGAGTTCCCGGTCTCCTTTTTTTATTTCATTTACTTTAGTGATGTCTCCATGGGATAATACCTTGGAGTCGATATCAATCAGAAGCCTAACTAGATTTATAGCAGTGTGTTCTGGTAATATGGATGCACCCGGCCAATATGTCTATTTTAAATAATGCACGATGTGTTCCGGTAAACCACCGCAGTGTCGTACATAGATTGTTATTTAAAAAAAAGAAAATTGTCGATGCGGCCAACAATCGACGCATGTCACACTATTTTATTGTCAGTATGGCACCTGGCTATCATATTTACTGTCCGATGAGGTTTCCGTTAACACCGTTCATGGTGCGGCCTATAAATTTAGAGGGAGCACCGAGAACAGTGTGAGATTTAATGTTAAAAGGACAATGTTAACATCAAAAATTGCAACTTGAGAGACCATGTTAAAAATTTAAAACAAAAAATAAATAATATTTTGGCTGTATGGAAGATAAATTGGATATAATGCCCTTCGAGGAGAAAATAAATGGGTTAATTGAGCTAGGACACACTAGCAATAAATAGGTGGATTCATCTTGTGGTTAAGATGGAATAAGAAAGTCTATGGCCAACTATATTTCAGATTAGATCACTATTTTTGGAGTTCTTCCACACTCTTCAACAAATATATATAACTTCCCCTTGAAGCTCTTCACTCAAAAAATGATCTTGAAGATGAATCTTGATATAGATTCGACACCTCTACATTCATTTTAAACTTTTCTTTTGTGAGAATAGAGCGAGGGCAACATGCAAAACAAACCCTAGATGTTGGTGACTCGCAGAACCTCTAGCTGACCGACTCCTTAACGCTACCGTTATCTACCAGGTTCACTTGCTTGGGAAACAACACAGAATAAGTTGACGGGGACGCGCCGTACTCCCCCTGCAAATAAAGACACTTCACGCGCCAGTCCAGTACAAAACAATGATGGGGCTGACAAGAAGCAGGAAACGACAGAGCCCAAAGCGACTTCCTCGTAGGAACAACAGGACAAGGCTGCCCCCTCATCCTCCACCTGCAAACCCATTGCGCCAGAAAGACCTAAGATTGATTTGCCCAGCCACCGCATCAATGCTCGCATCCAATATATGAGAGACCACGCCCTCATCGGAAAATTTATCGGCTTCTGGCCAACTGAAAAAGCCCTGCAAGGCTGGATTGCTTCCAAATGGAAGCCCAAGGGACACGTAACGCTCCAGCTTGGACCGAAAGGGTTCTTCACGACGATATTCATCTGTCTCGAAGACCGGAACAGAGTCATGGATGAAGGGCCATACTTCTTCAACTCCGCTGGACTGTATCTCAGAAACTGGGTGGAAAGATTCAACCCAGATAAGGAAAATTTCAACTGGGCACCCGTCTGGATACGTTTATACTCGTTGCCGCTTGAATATTGGGATGAAGATTCGCTACAGGAGATTGGCAAGGGATTAGGACAGTTTATCAAAATAGCAGAAGAGACAAAGCTCCGCTGCTACACTTCTTATGCGCGGATATGCGTTTACATGCACTTGGACAAAGCCCTACCTGATGCAGTAAGTATCTACCATGATGATTTCGAGTGGATCCAACCATTATATTACGAGCATGTTTCGTTCAGATGTCGCCGATGTCATGCCCATGGACATCTATTCAGAGATTGCCCCCTCAATGCTTCCACTCAGGACAAAGAAGCCGATACCCAACCAGAAGCAGATGGATTCACCAAAGTTCCTTCTCGTAGACGGCACAACAAGAAATCATCGACGGCGGGTAAGAAGTCCTCTCCATCCTCCAATGCCCCTTCTACCAGTAATAGCTTTGCCATTCTATCCAACACAAATCCCTCGCCCGATTCAGGCCAAACGCCTTCCAACTCTCACCAACAACCCCCCATTACGACCTCGCCTCCTGTTCATCCGAACCCTTCCCCTCCTCAGCAAGAGAAAGCCGCCTCCGCAAACCCCTCTTCCAGCCCTTCCACTGAAACTAAGCTCTTAACCTGGCATCCGGAGACCATGGATCTGGGTGATCCTAAATCTGGATCCTTTACTTCCGAGGGGGAAAATGTTACTAGCGGTCTGCTCAATCCTATGGAAGAAGATTCTGAGAGCTTAGAGCTTGGGGATCTTGACATTATTGGCTTGGAGGATGCATGCAAGCGCCAAGACTTCGACAAAATCAAGCCCCATCAAATAGATACATTGGCAAAAGTCCTATCCAAGGCACAACAGCAAGCAAAACTTGGTGTTCAGCTAGGCAGTCACTGGGATAGCCTCAAAGTAGCTAAAGAATCCAGAAAGAGAGGTCGAAAGCCCGATTGGCAGCGCACAATCACCATTGGGGAAATGCTAGTTAACTCAGGGCGATACCCCAAGCTAACGCGATTCTTCCCGCCCCTATCAAACAGTTCCTCATGAAGCTGATATCATGGAATATCAGAGGGCTCAACAGCCCAGGTAAGCACAAAATGATAAAAAATATGTTACAAAAAGAAAAACCAAACATTCTCTTTCTTCAAGAGACTAAATGTAACAGTGAAGTTCTAGGTTCACTCTTATCAAGAGTCTGGCCTAATAGCAGTTCTGTAGCAGTAGATGCCTCCGACTCTTCAGGGGGGCTCGCCATAGCCTGGGACACTCAGTCCATAGTCCTATCCGACCTGCATGCGGCACACAATATCATTCAAGCCACTTTTCATCCTATTGGTACAAGCATCCATGGGCATCTCTCAAATGTTTATTTTCCGCAGGACCTTACCAAAAAGATAGCCCTTTTGAATACAATGGAAGCGCTAAACTCTCACAGAATTCACCCTCTTTGGATCGCAGCAGGGGACTTCAATATGATAACCAGAATGGAAGAACAAACAGGTGGAAGAACCAGACTGGATCCGGAAAGTGTTCACTTCAAAGACTTAATAACCAACAGCTGGTTGATAGACCTCCCATTTTCCAATGGCACGTTCACTTGGAATAACAAAAGATCAGAGGCCCAGCATATTGCCTCAAAGCTAGATCGATTCCTCATTTCTGATAATGCCATACATCTGGGAGGCGATCTTGAGGCTTCAATTCTTCCTATTGCAGGATCAGACCATTGGCCCATTGCGCTTCATTGGCACAATTTCGGTCCCCATCTTAAAAAGCCCTTCAAATTCGAAGCTTTCTGGCTTTCACATCCCTCTTTTAAAGAAATGATCACCTCTGCTTGGCACAATTTCACTCCTCCCAAAGGCTCTAGAATGTACCAATTTCAGCAAAAGCTCAAATATCTCAAGGCACTCATCAAGAATTGGAACATCACAATCTTTGGCAACATCTTTCAGGAAATAAAAGCCCTCGAAAGGAAAATGGAAGAAATACAACAAAAAATCATAGTGGAAGGCAGAACAGAGGACTCAGCCACCCAAGAACAGGAGCTCCAGAAGTAGCTAGAAGAGAGACAAAGACAAGAAGAAATACTGTGGAGACAAAAGTCCAGAATAAATTGGTTAAAGGAAGGGGAAAGGAATACAAAATTCTTCCATCGATTTACTATTCAGAGAAGAATGCAAAATCGCATCCATCATATCACCAACCATCAAGGAGAGCAAGTCGAACAACACGAGGAAATTGAACAAGTTCTTTTGGACTACTTCAAAAACACTCTTCAAGAGGACAACACTATTGACAGGCAGCCAGCCATTGATACAATCTCTCAGCTCATTCCCAAACTCATCTCTGAAGAGCATAACAAGATGCTTCTGCGCCCTGTCTCCTTCCAAGAAGTTGAAACAGCGATGGGACAAACCAAAGATGGGAAGGCGCCAGGGCCTGATGGATTCACTGCAAACTTCTTCCATCACTTCTGGGAGCTCATTAAAATAGAAATCTGGGAGCTGGTGGAGGAATCCAGAGTGACCCATTGGCTCCTCCCCTCATTAAATGCCACCTTCATAGCTCTGGTACCTAAAGAAGAGCAACCCAGCACTCCTGAAAAGTATCGCCCCATCGCCCTCTGCAATGTGATCTACAAGATCATCTCCAAGGTCATCGCCAACAGATTAAAGCCCCTTCTACCGCTCCTCATTGCGCCAGAACAAACGGGTTACGTGGAAGGACGCCAAATCATGGATGGCATCATCATGACTCACGAAGTCATCCACTATCTCAAGAGCACTAAAAAACCAGGTATGCTTCTCAAAATCGATCTCTCTAAAGCTTTCGATAAACTCTGTTGGAGCTACATTCAGAGCATTCTTAAAGCTTTTGGCTTTGACCAGATGTGGATACGTTGGATCATGAGTCTCATCTCTACCCCTCTCTATTCCATCCTTGTCAATGGATCCCCCTCCACTCCTTTTGTTTCTTCCAGAGGAATCAGACAGGGTGACCCTCTTTCCCCTTTTATTTTTGTACTTATGTCTGAGGGCCTTAGCAGACTCATTCATCATGTTGTCCTCAATGGGCATCTCTGTGGCATCTCCCTTCATGGCTCTCCCGCCACTACCCACCAGCAATTTGTTGACGATACTATGCTCTTTGGTTTCCCTTCAGCTCAAGAAGCTAGGTCCTTCAAACGCATTCTGCACCTTTTTTTGCTCACATCTGGCATGTCTGTCAATGTCTCCAAATCCCAACTCTTCTTCTTTAACACCCCTCCTTTAATCCAATCTTGCATAGCCCGTATCCTTGGCTTTGCGCTTGCTCGCCTCCCTGCGAAGTACCTAGGCGCCCCTCTCATTGACTCTGCCCTTAAACATTCTGCCTGGAACGTCCTCCTTGATAAACTTGAAGCTCGCCTCTCCTCCTGGACCTTCAGAGCTCTCAAATTGGCCAGCAGATTGGTCCTCATAAAGGTTGTTCTGCAATCCATGCCCCTTTACCTCTTTTCTGTGCTTGCAGCTCCCAAATGGGTGCTTAATCAAATCAAGAACTTGCAGCGTCGCTTCCTATGGGGCTCTTCAACTCACACTTGGAAATGGGCATTGGTCAACTGGAATACTGTCTGCACTCCCAAAGATACAGGTGGGCTTGGTCTCAGGAACCCCCTTCACAGCAACGAAGTTATGGGTGCTCGGCTTTGGTGGAACTGGCTATCGAGCCCTCACACTCCTTGGGCCAAATTGTGGGCAGCCAAGTATGCCAACAATAGACCTCCGGATGACTTAATCAGACTCAAACCAGGGATAGCTGGCTCTCTCATCTGGAACGCTGATAAACAACATTATGCTCTTATTCAACAACACAGTTTTTTGGAAGTTCGGAATGGACAGAATGTCAGATTCTGGGTAGACTCCTGGCAACAACGGCCGAAGCTCATTGAAATTCTAAATCTGCCTAATGCTGAGAGATTTAATGGGCCAGAAGAGCTAAAAGTAAGCCAGTGCTGGATGGCCAATTCCAGCAATGATTACAGACATTGGAAACACCCGTCTCTTCTGCATCCTACTACTCCAAGCATTATTTGGGAAGCGCTCCAGGAAGAACTCCAACATTGCAAAATCCGCTGTTCGAATGATCCGGATATCCTTAGGTGGGGCTATTCGCCCAAAGGCATATTTACCACAAAAGAGGCCTTCAGCTTGATGCATCCTGTTCCACACCCAAAAGATAGACTCTGGCAATTTGTTTGGGCTAAGGGGACCTGGCCTAAAGTTTCCACTTTTCTTTGGCTCCTTAGTCACAAAAGAATACTCACCTGGGACAATCTTCTCAAGCGAGGTTTCTGTGGCCCCTCACAATGTCCTAATTGCAAGCAGAACACTGAAACGATCCAACACCTCATGTTGACCTGTCAGTTAGCTAGCCAACTCTGGAACAAGATTTGCTTTAGAAGTCAACGAAGCAAACCTCAAGGGGACATAACCAGCATTCTGCGCCACTGGCCCAAATGTCCTTACTGCAGCCCCATTCTCAACTCTCTCTGGCAAATCATACCTGGCCTCCTCTTTTGGTCGCTCTGGAAAGAAAGAAACAAAAGAGTCTTCAAACATCAATCTACTCCCTTGGACATCATCTGGAGCAATTTCCACAGCAATCTTCAAGAGTCTCTTTCTCTTCATTCATGGCAGGCGGAGGATCTTCCCAACCACCCTAAAGAGGCTAACATTTGGCAAAATTGGCAATTTACTATATCAACCATTCCTAAAGTCAACAAGCAAAACCCTCCTGAATCCCTCTCCTGGATTCCTCCTCCTCCAGGAATAATCAAATTGAACTTCGACGGGGCATCTAAGGGTAATCCAGGCCCGGCGAGATTTGGTGGCATATTCAGAAATTCCCAAGGAGACATCTAGGCTATATACTACGGATCCATAGGTTGGGATACCAACAACTCTGCTGAGCTGGAAGGTATTTGGCAAGGGCTCAACTTAGCGCACATCTACAACCTCTCGCCCATCATCGTGGAAGGTGATTCTCAAATTCTTATCAGCATGGCAAATCAGTTGCTCCAAGGCACCAGATTGGCCAAGGTAGTTACCAGCTGGCGTTTAGCTTCCAGAATCGATAAGATCAGCAAATGGCTAAATGATAATCAAGCTATCTCCTTTACCCACACCAAGAGAGATGGCAACAAGGTTGCGGATCTCCTTGCCAATTTAGGAGTTGATAGTTTGGACACTCTCAAACACGGCTCTCTTCAGATCATCAATGACAGAGACACTACTTAGAACTGCATCAAGCTGGTGCAAATGGATCGACCATCTCCGGATGCGGATGATTCGATATGTTAAAGGGCCACTTGGCCTGGATCTGCTCCCAAGGCAACTCACTTGGGGTGGCCACATGGCCCCCCATGGCGCCTTTAATGCAGCCTTCAATATGCCTCTGCGCTGGGCATTAATATCTCCACGCCGTCACCCTCCCTGCCTTGAACAGTGCATTCGGTATCAAATGGATCATTTCGGCTCGAACTCTCCAGATCGTTTCGGCTCTGTCAACCGACCTCTACTGCCATTGCGCTCTCTCTGCCCGGGTGGTTGTGCTACTCCAGGTGAACGCACAGCTACAGGTCGTCGGTGTTCTCTGCATTGTTGCCTGGAAACCATTCCGGGCTTCCACTACTCGCACAGTAACTTCTGCCCTGCTAATTTCAATTTTCAAGTATCTCCTGTTATTGTTGGTCAATTTGCTCCTATTCTTGCAGCTCCCTCCAGCGTTTCGTCGGATTCTCCTGAGAATTTCACCATGCCTAGGTTCAGGCAGTGGATGACTTGCAGGAGGGGTGCCTCTCGGGGCAGATCCTTGAGCGAACGGCCTCCCCACAGCTCCAGTGAGGACTTCTCCTCGGAGCCTTCTGAAAGGCGCTCTGCTCTGGCCAATTTCGACCGTTTCCATAACAGCCATGCCACTGCGCCACCTCTGTCCATGCCCCCGCTTCATGCTTCCGTAGCGCCACCTCTGTCCACACCCCCGCTTCATGCTTCCGCAACCCCTCCTCTCCCTGGCAGTCATTTTCTGAGACAGTCCTCGCAGCAAGCTTCGCTTCGCTTCGACTGTGCTTTTAATCGCCCTTCCATCACAGCCTTCATTACGGTCACCCTGCGTGAAGAAGCTTCCTTCCATCCTCCTCCGCCTCCTGGTCCCTTGCAGGCTCCTTTAGCGCCCATTTCCGACCCAACTTCTGGTCCCGGGCCTGCTCCTTTCCTGCCCTCTCCCGGCGTTCCCCTTGCCCCTGCTCCTTCCTCCTCGGAACCTATTCATTTGCAGATGGAAGCGGACCTGTCAGGCGAAGAAGGCGCTAAGAATGCTGAAGCAGAACCGGAGGATCCTTATGGCTACAGAATTGAAGAGGAGCAACCTGCTCCAAACTAAATGCTTCTTCTCCTATATGTCCAGATTCAGTGTGAACTCTTCTCTAGACTTTTTTGCAAGATTTTTGGTTTCAATGATGATACATAGCACCTACAGCTGCATGCCTATTTTTTTTTTCTCTAGCTTTATTATGCTGAATGTAGTTGACTCTTCGCCGGTTTCCCAGTTCATGGGCGGTGTAATTACTTTTAAAAGAACTGGTTTCCCGTTATGGGTAGTTCCATATTTAGACAGAACTTGGATATCAAGCCCGGTTTCAGGCTCCCTCAGATGAACCGTGGCAGTTTTGTAATTTTATGTTCATAATAGAATTAGTGCAATTCAACAAAAAAAAAAGATATAGATTCGACACACCAGTAAAAAAATGATGGAAACTATGTGTTATAATTAGGTTCAAAATTCATTAAACAACAACCACAAGAATCTACAAATGAGAAATTTTAGCATAGAAGGATTGGAGGAATAACTTACTATATAAAAAATAATGTTTCTCCTCACATTTGGATTCACAAGATAAACACTTTTGGTCAATACATTTGGATAGAAATATCTAAAATTAGGGTTAAAAATATTTATATTTCAATTTGTTATTTTCCACCTATTAATTTTACCTTTTATAAGAAAATATATCTAGATAAAAATTGTCCATATACTACCCTAAAAAGGGATATTTCCAAAATGAGGAATGGAGGTAATATCCTCTTGATAGGAGAATTTAATTTTATAATTGCAACTAACCAAGCTATTCTTTTAAGTAGTACTTCCAACCCTAATCCTTTGTCGCTAGATGAGGACCTTATTTAAGCTAGTACATACAAAAGAAACATTAAGGGAAAAACCAAGAGTTTCTATAGTTTCGAGCTAGTATAGAATCATGGTTCCTCACACCTAATAATTTGAAATGGCATAGTTAAGTGGACAAACTTCAAGGAAATGAATTGTATTCATTGGCTTAGTAGTAATTTCGCTAATTGTGAGGCATTTGATACCCTTGCTTCTAGTCAATTAATAAAATTTTACCTCTTAAATGACCATGAGACTAACTCTGATGATAGTCATTTAACCTTAACTATAAACTTGTCATGCACAAAATACCCATGCAAGAAAATGTTAATAATCAAAGGCGGGTACTTTTTGACAATCATAGTGCTGATCTCTTCTTATAGGATTTGAACAAGGACTTAAACCTCTTAACTTATAAATAAAATATCAAATCCCTCTATCATAAATTTAGTACAACCCTCTCTACTTTTATTAACAAATTCTCCATCAAAGTTTCATGTAAAAGGAATAATAGAAAAAAACAACCCTTGGTATGAAAATGATTGTAAAATTGGTAGAAAATAAATTAGTGATGCTTCCAATTAATATTTAAGGTCTGATAAAATAAACATGTACAAAGCTCTTATTAAAAGGAAGATAAGGTACTATATCAATAGAAAGAAAGAGAAACTATTACATCTATCTAAATATAACCCTAGGAAGTTTTGGAGGAAAACTATAATTTGTTAAACTAAAGAAAATAATATGGATCCCTTGAGGATTAGGAATTTCTACCTTAAAAATATTTATGAATCACCTAATTCCATGGACACCATTTTGATTGTTTTTATAGAGGATAATGTCATGTCTTTTGAGGAAATATATTTTTGGGTTAAGCAGATCAAAAATGGGAAAGCTAAGGACATTAAAGTCTATGAAGCTAGTTTTTAAAAAATAGGAGGGCATATCATCACCCCTCACATACACAAGCTCTCCAATTTGGCAACGAAGCAAGGATCCCTTGTGCCTAGTAAACAAAGCCTCATTGTATCTATATTTAAAAGTGGGGATAGATTAATTCCCTCTAATTATAGGGCCATTATGATTAGCCATGTTTTATATAAGCTATATGTTTTTTTTGGAAACGAAGTCTATTATCATATGGCGAGGAATCCATGATGAAAGAGATAATTCCAATCTTATATTATGTGCCACCAATTTACTCTTAGGATCATTATGGAGGAGTTCCCAATCTCCTTTTTCATTTCATTGACTTTAGAAAAGATTTTGACATTGTTCCTTGGAAAAACTTTTGGAAGAGATTGGATGAGATAAATAATAATCTTGAGCTGAGGGTTTCTATTACATAGTGGCATGAGAATGTTATTTCGAAGTTCACTAGCACTAGGGGCTTGTTGGAAGAAATTAAATACAATATTGGAGTCAAGAAAGAGTACCCCTTGTCCCTTGCCCTTTTTGGCATGCACATTGATAATTTAGAAGAGTGCTTTGAAGGAGTATGTTATGTTGGCTACACTCTCACTGGTATAGTCATCACTCTTCTTCTTTACATTTATGATATTTTTCTCTTGGTGAGGAGACTTTACGATCTTGGAAAACGTTTAAGAATCCTCCAAGATATATGCTTGAAGATGGGTGTGATTGTTAATGTTGACAAAATAAAAGTCAAGATAATTAAATCTAGATAGATCACATATGATATCTTTATAAATGAGAACAATAACTTGGATGATGTTCCTTCACATGGATACCTTGGAGTCGATATCAATCACAAGCTTAACTAGATTTATAGCACTGAGAAAAGGATGAATGGAGGATGGAAAGATTATTATGGACTTGAAATAATTGTAAATCAATATAGTCTTGGGTATGAGATTTGAAAATAAAAGTCCTACTTGATACTCATGTTTCTCATGAGTAATTTTATATGAATGTGAAGATTTGGGATGCAAAATATGTAGGAGTCATGGAAGAAAATACAGTAGATCTAAATTTGTTTATCACATATAATCTCAATATTAAAAGAAATATATTTTTGAGGCAACTTCTTTAGTAAATGAAACTTTGCCTATTTTTTTTCTTTTCTAACTTATAAATACTTTAGATAATATAGATTTTACCCTATAGAATACAATATATAAATTTAATCCATATAAATTATTCCCCAGAAAATAATACACCTTTCTTGATTTATATAATTTTTTTCCCATGGAAATAATATACCTTTCTTGATTTATATAATTTTTTCCCATGGAAATAATACACCTTTCTTGATTTATATAATTTTTTCCCATGGAAATAATACACCTTTCTTGATTTATATAATTTTTTCCCATGGAATTAATACACTTTCTTGACAGCTTTGCCTTTACTACACGAAGCTCTAACAACATCATTGTTTTCAGTTTCACTTGTTTGATAAAGTTTTCGTTGATTTAGAAGGTCCGTTGACATTCTCTCGCACGAATGCGAAACAAAGTTTCAAGGAAAAAGAAAGAGCGATTCGGGATATTGGTTTATTTCAAATTTTTAAGATGAAGCTAGCAACTATGCTCCAGTTAAAATACGAAGACTTGATCCTTTTCATAACTAGTTTTGAAATGGTACGATGCGTTATCCCTTTCCTTTCTCATCAACAATGATGGATGCTCTGCGCTGCTTTTTAAATCAATATTATGCCCTTCCTATGAATGAGCCAATGGAGTGTCTTTTGAGTACGACTCAGTCTTATGATCTCCACCGTAACTCAATCGTCTATCACAAACCCACTACTCCTTCCATAACAATCACTCTTTCATTCCATCGTTTCCGATTCGACTTAGCCTGCACTACGATCCATTTCTTATTTATTCCTAATATTTAAATTGATTATATAATTATGGCGAAAACTATGATACTCTGTCTTCTATGGCTATCTATTGCCCTAGTGCTCACGGGTGCATATGATCCAGATCTTCTGCAAGATTTCTGCGTGGCTGACAATACCTCTGCAGGTAAAAACACATATCATTATTTCTCTCTCTGCAATCTCCCTTACTAGTGTTTTGTTTTTTTTTGGAACATAATACTAATTATAACAATGGCTCTGTTATTACAGATACTGTGAAGGTGAATGGATTTCCCTGCAAGGATCCCAAGACGGTGAAGGCCTCCAACTTTTTGTTTCAAGGTCTAAGAAATGAAGGTTCCACCAACAATATTTTTGGGTCCCTCGTTACAACAGGGAATGTAGAAAATTTTGCGTGGGTGAACACGCTCGGAATATCAATGAACCGCGTGGACTTCGCTCCCGGGGGCGTCAACCCTCCTCACATCCATCCTCTTGCCACCGAGATTGCGTTTGTAGTGGAGGGCACCATTCTGGCTGGTTTCATCACTACCAACAATACGTTGTTCTCTCAGAAATTAGAGAAGGGATATGTGTTTTTGTTTCCGAGGGGTTTGGTGCATTTTCAGCAAAACATTGGGCCTTCCTCCGCTATGACCATCACTGCATTTGACAGCCAGCTACCAGGAGCCCAAGTGCTTCCATTCACCTTGTTTGGGTCGATTCCTCCTCTTCCAGAGGATGTGCTGGTCAAGGCGTTTAGAATCAGCGACAAGGCAGTCAAGAAAATCAGTTCTAAATTCGCCCCCAATTAGGTTTTTCTTTTAATGTCCGCTACTCAGGTAGGCATATTGAAATCAACCATACGTTTTGGGGTTATCACTATCACAAGGAAGTCATACTCTTGGATTTTCCTTCTGAGTTCTGTTATCTGGTTAATCACAAGGAATTCATACTCTTGGATTTTCCTTCTGAGTTCTGTTATCTCCTGGTTAATCACAAGAAAGGCATACTCTTGGATATCCTGAGTTTTTAACCATGGGTCATGTCCCAATTGTATTATTAAGTTTCTTAAATTACTTTTCCTCAATTTTTAACGATGGATCATGTCCCAATTGTATTATTAAGTTTCTTAAATTATTTTTGGGCGCAGTTTAAAAAATTAACAGAATAGTCTAAATTACTTTTTGCAAAGATTTTCAAAAAATTTGGCAAAGATTTTATCTGAATCTTGTTTACAATTGTTAAACTTCATTATTTTGAGTACCCTAAAGGTTTTTGATAATGCTGAATCCATTTCCACTATCAAAAATGGATTCCAAACACTGCAACTACCTCATTTTTGGAATTTTACTGAATCGGATTCCGGCAAAAAACTGCAATCCTGGCTCTTTGGGTAGACAACTTCTTACTTTTGTGGCTTGCAAAGATAACCCATTAATAATTGAAAATGACTTGGATAATTGATGTTGAAAGTATATGCACAAGACTGGCCTATGGAAATGGTCAATTTTGAAGACTCTAAACAATTATATGCTTCATAATTTTATGTTTTCAAGAAATCCATGTTACTTTAAAAAAAAATGGAAATGGCCAATTTTGAAGACTCTAAACCATTATATGCTTCATAATTTTACGTTTTCAAGAAATCCATGTTAGGTTTCTAGCAAAAAAAAAAAATTAAAAAAAAAAAAATGCCAAAAAAACTGAAAACTAAAAATGTTGAATAAATCAACTACACTATTTTATTGTTACAATTTTTATTTCTTCTTGCATTACATCTTCCCACAAGCCAATGTTCCCTTCCATCTTGGATGTGGTATATATACATGTTCTCCAATTTTGAAAGGACAGTCCTTTGTAGGGGCCACTACTGCACTTGAATTCATTCCTCAGTCCACAGTAACAAAATCAAGACATCCATTATATCACAAAAATTAGCAAAGATTATACTACAATTTGATCCCTACATTATGTGAAAATCTTAATTGTGACGACCAACTTCATCTCTTTATCTTCTAACTCACCTCAGGCACGTGTACATTTTTTTGTAGGCTTTTCTTTTGTACTCACTAGCTACACAACAAAACAATATACAAACTATGGATTGAAAAAATAGATGGGAAAGGTGGCCAACCCAATCAATTTTGTAAGGATATAAATAGGATTATATATATATATATATATATATATATATATATATATATATATATATATATTCCTTTCCAATGGATAAATTTTAAACCAAAATTAACACCCACCAACCCAAGGGAAATTAAGGTCTTTTCAAGTCCTCTTCAGAATAAAGCTTTCTTTATCTATCAAATCCTCCAAATCATTATTCATTTCTAGATTAATAAACTCCCTTCTTTCCACACAAGTAATTTTTTTACGAAAAACGATGATCTAGTTTCCCAAGTGGGATTTTTTTCTCTCAACAGCAAATGAGAATGCACGAAAGAGAAAAACTATCCAAATATGCCTATATATCACAAATTCTATGTGCACCCAAAATCATGCAAGGATATTCTAGATCTAATTATTCCAATCATTTTCTCTTAATAATAGGAAAAACTAAATATGCAATGGTGATTCAACTCATTTGCTCTGAACAAGGGTGACTCGATGATGCTGCCACACATATTAGGCTCGATGGGGACCATAAAAGCATGAGAAAAAAATGGTTACTCATAACTAAAACTAACACATGCGTTGATAATTATGAAGGAAAAGTGGTGCCCCAAGTACAAGCAGTGCAAGTGAAGAAATTCGATTTTTAGAGGCGGCGGATTGACCCTTCTTGGAAAAATGGTTTCTGGGTGAGGTATCAAATCACTGAAAACAAAAGGATACCCATTTTAGAGCTCGGTGAGAGATTTCTAATGGTGTTGATGGTTCAGAAAACAGAGCTACGGTTTGGTCGCAAATGGCGAAAAAAAATTAGGTTTTTTCTTTAATAGGGCGATTTCCCTCTAATTTGAGTCATTTTCTAGTGGAGCGCGAGTGAATTTGGAGAGGAGGAGAAGGCCCTAAATCTTGCGACAATCATAGCCGACAAATCGACTGTTGGAATCGAGATCTGTCAGTTGCAGGTTGGTGGCCTAACCCTACTCTACTTTTTTAGTCGTTCAATTTTTCAAATTAGGTGCATGGAGCCCAAGAATAGCACCTTCCCATATTCACCGCCAACTCGCTCTTCCTGGGCCCTATACTACAAGCTCACAGGTACAGGGCTTGGAAACTATGAGTTGGCCAAAAAGTGGGTTTTGTCCTGTTTTTGGCTGGGGACTGGGACTTGATGATCTGGGATGTCATTTATATTTCTCTGAGCTGAAAAACATAATGGGTTTGTGCAGGTATGGCAGAGCTAAAGAACAGTTGGAGAGAGAGGGATTTGGATGCACTTTGTGCCGAGATCCAGCAGGATCAGGTGGTCTAAGGCACACTTGCGAGGTACGGGGTTCTCAAGTTTGTTGAGAACCCACTGATGAGGGTAGGGGAGCCCTTGCTATCCAGGATAGTCTGCTAATGGGATCCAGACCAAGAGGCCTTTATAGTGCAGGGGCATAGGGTCGAGTTGACCATACAGGACATCTCCTCTTTCTAATCCCAATTTTTTGTAATGTAATTAAATGATAATTATGCTAGGGAACCAACATGGATATATGAAAAAACTATTGATTTACATTATAAACTAATGAAGCTAAAGATGGGTACATGCCTATATGGATATGAATGTCAAGAAGAATAAATTTCTTAGGAAGCCTATGAGTAAGATCGAAAATTTTTCCAATCTTACCTGACTTTAATGTTATGACCCCTTGATGTGCTTGTGGAGCTACCAACTACCAGGATTTATGATATTGTTATGATATCTTTCTTGCAGCATTTATTATGGAAGGGTTATTTATTTGTAGATGAATGTTGTCAAATCTTGAAGCTTTTTTATGCAGGAGCATTCTTCAAAGTTCATAAGACATAAGAGTCTTATCACACATTTACTAAAGGGAGTTGGTTCCCTTGATTATTTTGTTATTTTCCTAAGTTAATTGAGATTTAAATGTAATTTTATTAATGAAGAATATCTCGTGAGTTGTAGAGATCTTAGAGATGAGTGAATAATTCTAGGAAGAGTGAGGATTTTAGAGATCTAGAGGTCTAATATAGGATCTGGTTGAGTAAAGAATGGAATTGAGAGAAGCTTTAGGGAATATTGAGAGATTATTGGATCTGAACTGAAATTGGTTCATTATTTCTTTTTGTGTATATTTGTAAGCTTTTTGAAACAAGATAGAGGGAAAGAAGCGAAGATTGGAGAGATTGGTTTGAGATCAGAGGTTGGCTCGAGGTTAGCTCAAGGTTGGCTGAGGTTGGCTAGTTAAGAGAGTGAGAGTATGATGAGGTAGAGAGAAGTCATTTTAATGTGTGTTTTCAGGCTCACAGAAGCCATAGTGTTGTAACAAGGTTAAATTTCAATGAAGATTGTATAATTTGTATTTATTTTGATTTGTTTAAACATGGTTTATAAATCCTGTGTAACTGTGTAAATTTTAGTGTGTTGTGTGGTTTAAATAGAACTTCTATTAAGATTTAAGAGTGGATTGAGGTTCTGTGGATTAAATTAGCAGGTTGCGCAGCCAAGGGAATGTCAATGTCTGAAAACGAGTAGCAATAAGCATATCTTACAGTTGCATAAGTGTATTGATGAGTTGTTCAGAAGGGAGCATGGAGCAATGCTAGGTTGCAGAGGTATGCAACAACATGTTTTCTTAAAAACTCAGAGGTTTCAGAACAAAGGCGAGAAGGAGGAATTGATGGTCATGATAAGATCACAGATCTAAAAAGGGAAAGATGAATAGACAATATTCCGTCGCAAGATCAATTGGAAGGATGTGATTCGAAGAAGGGTAGAACATATGAGGACCATTAGATATCGTTGCAGATTGACAGCGGATAGCGCATCGAAATATCGCACATCGGAGAAATTAAAGCTTAACCTGAAGACATCACAAAGTATGCTATTTTATTTGCGATACAATAAAGAATGAAAAGTGCGATGTGGAGAGGGGCGAACACCTGTCGGCATAGCGCAAGAGCGCACAATGCAAGATTTATTGTTTAACATTATCAGTAACAGATTAATTTTGCAGGCAAGTGATGGTGATAAGCAGAAGAGGTGTAGCAAATTGTTGGATCCGACAAATATCTACGTCAGAGCTTGTATTTCACTTCACATCGACAATTGTAATGTTTCCCATTTAAGTTACAACTTAAACTTGCCATGATGTGATGAGCCCTGATTGGCTATTGTCATGTGGGACCCAAGAACCTGTTCATCGTGAATGTAAAGGATTTGGGTATGTATGAACCTGTTTAAGGTGAGCGCTGTTTATTGCTAGTGTATGTATGTTTACAATGTTCTTAGTATTGAAATCCATTGCAATATTATTGAGTTTATGTGGGTCATAACCCATAGTCGAAGGTTTTGTTTGAAATGTTGTTTCAGCTGCATCATTTTTGGTATCAGAGCGAGACTAGCACTCTTTGGGGTTTTTTATTATTATTCAAAAATCGAATTTTATTCTCAGTATGTATAGGGTTGCATTAATTGATCCAGATGCAGGAGGTTATGGTATGAAATGAATTGGTCATTGGGAGATCAGAACACAGAAGATTGTATGTAGAAAAAGATCCTGAAATGTTCCAGGTAGCTGTGACAAGGGACAAGGGAGCAAGTGAATAAATTGCAGCAAGAGAGGTTTTAATGAAATTAGTTGAAAGAATAACTGAAGTGTAGGTAGTGAAAAGTAGAGAAACGTGTTTATTGTCCAAGCCAAGGAAATCTTAAGGAGATAAAGTCATTGGAATATCTCTCAAGTATGAGTTATATTTTAATGTTTTGTCTAATTTGAATTAGTTTCAAAGTGAAGAGAATGATAGCAACCAACACACAGTAGTAGACTGTGTAAAGGTAAGAGAATTTTTTTAGTGGTAAGTCCAGCAAAGGAGATTGTTGTAGAGAAGAAGAGATTAGCAGAATTCTCAAACAAATAGAGGGGCAGGTGAGCATTGATTACAAAGTCTTGATAGCATTAGAAGCTGAGGAGAAGTAGTGCTCAAAAGATGTTTTGTTGCAAAAACCTAAGGAAGTGTCCCAAGAGGATGACTTGGTGTAGGTGAAAAGTAGAGACTTGTTACAAAGAAATTAGAGAGGATTATTGTAAGCTCACAGTGGGCAAATGGAGTCCACATAAATAAGCTAAGATGAATATTAAGATTCATGAGAGAAACCACAATAGAAGAAATAAAGATGCCAAGTAAAATGGCAAGGAAAATAAGATGAGTCAAGAGGAACTTGACAAAGACATTGCTGAATTGAAAGCAATTATGGATGCAATAATAATGTTGCTTGAAGACTGTGAAAGGGGCCAAAGATATGGCTGGACTATGAAAATAAAGAAGATAAAATGGAAGTTGTTGCAGAAACAGATAAAGAGGAGAATATACATTAGATTAAGAGAAGAACTCAGAGCAGATGAGTTAAAGGTGAAAGATGATTATTGTAGACCTGAGCAAGAAGTTTACCTTGCTAAGGAAGGAATTATTGATGATTTTATGAATTGCTGGACAAGTTTGGATCAGCTGAGAGATGTGACAGAGGAGACATCAAAGGAAGAGGAGCTTTGTATTTTTTAACCTAATTTTTAGTGTATGTATGCAGGTGATGAACAATGTTTAGAGGATGTATTTATGCATGTTGATGAAGAAATGAAGCTATTAGAGGAGATGGTTGTAATATAATAGTTCTTGATTTAACATGTGTTCAAAGACATTGAAGATGGAAAATTGTTGAAGACTACTATGGAAGGTGGAAATGATGGATCTAGTATGACTTGGAAAAATGATAGTATAATATCAAAAGACAAAAAGAAATTGCAAATTGCAGAAGAAGGAGTAGAAAGGAGGTATGAAAATAACCTTATGACAGGATTAAACAAGAGTATATGTAAAGTGAAAACACTTGAGGTAATGGGATTATCTCTTCAATTTTTATCCAAAAATTATGAACCTGTATTGATAATTGATGGAAAAGAAATTATTTTGAGAGGACATAATGGAATATCAATGGAAAGAGATCTTAATAAAGATTGCATTGTGGACTCAATGGTAGAACAGAAATTTATAAGGAGAATTGGGTCCAGAAGGTACAATTAATCCAGTAAATGAAATGGAGAAGAAAGGAAAAGAGTATAGTTAGGAACTTAAGGATAGGTTGGCAGAGACTAATGCACAACAGAAAATTGAAGACAATGTTATCTGTACAAATTGCGAAAGGAGTAAAGGTGAATGTAATCAACAAACTGGAAGGAGACAAGCAATCTTAGAAGATGAAGGCAAGGATGATTTCATGAACTATGCATTTACACTGAACAACAAAGGGGTTCAATGGAGTATGATATTCATCGTGATAATAGTAATGTTTACTATTGTAAAAGGGACTTTACAGTGGAATGGAAAATTTGTTGTATATGGTGATTTTGTTTCCTGTAGAGAAACAAAGAGATCTTTAGCTTCTAGAATTAGAGATTGGGAAACTTTGATAGAAAGGAAGGAGAGATGGAAAAAAAAACTTAGTGGCTTACATATTTGTAAGGAAGAAAAGGGAAAAATGAAAAGAAATGTGAAAAGGAAGGAAGGCCAAAGAGAAGAACAAAGAACAGAATTTAGAAATTAGACAACATTCAAAACAAAGTAGAAACAAAGAAGAATTTTCCAAGACAAGACAATATGAAGGAGGATATGACAAGTCGAAAATGTCATATGCACATCAAGGGGATGACAAATCATAGAAAACTGGGAGCATAGGAAATGAAGAAAAAGGTGGAAAATGTAATATGTTTTCCGATTTTTAATTATTAACTGTTGAATGTGTTTTTCAAGATAGAAGACAAACTTATTTTGGAGATATATTTGTTTATGAAAATATGAGGGAGCATGCAAGTTCTGGAGATGCAGAAAGTCAGATTTTCGTATGGAAACAAGAAAATGGGAGAAAGAAACTAGTTGATTCAAAATTTTGGAATGGAGGAAAAAGAGTTGATATAACTCTTACACAAGTCATTGTAGAAGACAAAGAATATTGCAAAAGATGTGAAATTATAGTCCATGAACAAAATTTGTTTTTTATCCAAAGAAAATTTAGATGTCAATAGTTTATATCAAGTTTGCAAATGAGAAGTTGGGTGGACAGTTCAGTTAAATTTAATGTGAATATGGAGACAATTGAACAAGGTTCAACAACTGAAATTTTTCTAGCTAATGGACAGTGTACAGTGGGAAGGTCACATGTTCTTGTGTCAAACAAGGAAGAATCTTCTTTTGAAATTGAAAAGATTCCACTCAAGATATTGGATAAGTGGATGATGAAAACAACAAAGGTGATAGGTATGTAAATTTTCCAAATTCAACAAGTCAAGAAGATATGGAAAGATATGCATGACAGTATAAAGAAAGTGGTTTGGAAACAAAAGAGGATGTTGGTGATAGATTTAGAACTCAAAATATATGGTCAAGTACAATACAATGGAACTAGTCGAGAATACATGAAGTTGAAGTTAAATTTTGTTGAGATGATTACAAGACAACAACACAAAAAGGTACATAAATTTATGTTCCTTGAAGACATGCTTATGTTGAATATCAATATCAAAACACTATGCAGTGGAGATGCTCATGACATCAGAGAAAACGGATATCCACAACACAGAGTTTGGCATCCAGGAGATGGAGAGAATGCAACAAATACACCTGCAATTGAAAAAGGTTACACAATTAGTTGGAAGATGAAGCTTAAGGAAGTTTACAACATAGGAAATTGGAAGAATCATGAATAGGAGTCCATGAATTATTTCAACCCTCGGAATTTGATGCAGGAGCATTCTTTAGAGTTCAGAAGACTTAATAATCTTATCACACATTTACTAAAGTGAGTGGTAGCCTCAATTATTTTGTTATTTTCCTAAGTTAATTGATATTTAAATGAAATTTGATTAATGAAGAATATCTCGTGAGTTGTAGATATCTTAGAGATGAGTGAGTAATCCTCGAAAGAGTGAGGATTTTAGGGATCTAGAGGTCTAATATAGTATTTGGTTGAGTAAATAATGGAATTGAGAGAAGCTTTAGGGAATATTGAGAGATTGTTGGATCTGAGCTGAAATTGGTTCATGATTTCTTTTTGTATATATTTGTAAGAATTTTGAAACAAATCAGAGGGCAAGAAGCAAATTTTGGAGAGATTGGTTCGAGATTAGAGGTTGGCTCTAGGTTAGCTCGAGGTTGGCTGAGGTTGGCTAGTTAAGAGAGTGAGAGTATGATGAGGTAGAGAGAAGTCATTTTAATGTGTGTTTTCAGGCTCCCAGAAGTCACAGTATTATAATAGGGTTAAATTTCAATGAAGATCGTAAAATTTTTATTTCTTCTGATTTTTGTTTAAGTGTGGTTTATAAATCCTTTGTAACTGTGTAAATTGTAGCGTGATGTGTTTTTTAAATAGAACTTCTACTAAGATTTAAGAGCAGATTGAGGTTCTGTGTATTAAATTAGCAGATTGCACAATCGAGGGAATGTCAATGTCTGAAAACGAGTAGCAATAAGCATATCTTACGATTGCATAAGTGTATTGATGAGTTGTTGCAGAAAGGAGCATGGAGAAATGCTGGGTCACAGAGGGCTGCAACAACGTGCTTTCTTAAAAATAGGTTTCAGAACAGAGGTGAGAAGGAGGAATAGACAGTCATGATCAGATTGTAGATCTGAAAAGGGAAAGATGAACGGATGAGATTCTGTCACAAGATCAGTTGGAAGGATGCAATTCAAAGAAGGGAAGAACAGATGCGGATTGCTACATCTTGTTGCAGATTGACGATAGATAGCACATTGAAAGATCACACATAGGATAAATTAAAGTTTAACGTGAAGACATCGAAAAGTATGCTATTTTATTTGCTATGCGGTAAATAATGAAAAGTGTGATGCGGCGAGGGGTGAACATGTGTCGTCGTAGCACAAGATTGCACACCGCAAGATTTATTGTTTAACATTATCGGTAACGGATTAAATTTGTGAGTAAGCGGTGGTGATAAGAAAAAGAGGTGTAGCAGACTGTTGGATTCGATGAAGATCTACATCAGAGCTTGTATCGCACTTCGCATCGACGATTTTAATGTTTCCTATTTAAGTTACAACTTAAACTTGCCGTGATGTGATGAGCCTTAATTGGCTATTGTCATGTGGGACCTAAGAACCTGTTCAGCATGCATGTAAAGGATTTGGTTATGTACGAACCTGTTTAAGGTGAGCGGTGTTGATTGCTAGTGTATGTATGTTTACAATGTTCTTAGTATTGAAATTCATTGCGAGATTATTGAGTTTGCGTGGGTCATAATCCATAGGGCAAGGTTTTGTTTGAAATGTGGTTAAAGCTGCATCACTTTTAGTACATGATTTTACTTTTCATATAGATAATAATGGTGCATTGTCCAAGTCTTCTACAAGTTATCAAGATGGATACATTAAAACATAACTTTATCACTTGAAATGAATATTTTTATGGTTTGTCCATTTTTTATTTATTTTGTCATTATTTAATACTGTGTTTTGTTCTTCTTCATGGTTCATTTCTTGACCTATTAAGTTGTTTGGGTACTTTTTCTTTGTGAGGCAGGGGAGGAATACCCTTGCCCACCGAGATGAAAAAGTACAAAGAATAATGGTGCGGACAGAAAAATGGGACTCAACTATAAACTACATGATAAATGGTTCATGACATGCTGGCATAAAAATGGGTGAGACAAAAATATAATGGATCCCACATACATTCTGTGCTTGGGACAGCATCCAAGACTGAACATAATAATATCTGAGTATGTGAGACATGATAGCAACCAAAGAAGCCATGATAAACAGGAAAGGGCTCTGAAAATATGAATGGATCATCTGAGTTATGCATGCATGCTATGGGTGTTGTTAGTAGCTGGAACTAAACCCATCAAATATTTGGAGCTGCATCTGAGGTTTTAGCATTATGTGATGTCATCCTGGCATGTGGGGGGCTACCTGAAGCACCACTCACTCATGAGGTCTGACACATCTTACACACAACCGAGAATCATTGGTACAATCTGTTGAATCACCGAACCATCAAGTATACGAGTCTTGATGAGTTGAAGTTGAGCGGATGAGATACAACTAATTCAAAGGGAAATGATGAGTCCCTTTGCCTAATCCAAGGTAGCGAACAAGATGGAAGTTGGAACCAAGGTACACTAACCTCTAGACCTGTCTTCTGGAATAAATGTGCTCATGTTGACAGAAGGAGGTTAGCCATAGGTGATGCAATGAGGAATCCTTAACTAAGGCACAAGGGATCATAGTAAACTGAATGATGGACTAACACCAGGGATGATGATGAAATGGAGGGGATTGAGTAGCAGGCGGATGATTTCCCTTGTCAGAGCATAAAAAGAATGGATGACCTAGCAACGAATAACTCGACTCTTGAGGGGATGGGGGACAGTATGTGTTTGGTCTCAACCTAGTCTCCTAAATTGAGTTCATTTAATTGTCAACCAGGGTTGGTAAACTGCTGAAGCGAAGTGCACTGTATGTGCCTAGGTGTTTGTCTCTTAATGCGTTGTGTTTAGTGTTTTATGATGTTTTTGGTCTTTTGTGATGATTTATGATGTTTTTGGTCTTTTGGTGGTTTTTATGTCCACAAGGAAAATGACTAAAAAGCTAGTGGAGAGAAGCTACTGATTAAAAACAGAGTGAAGCCTAATTGGTTGATGACAAATGAAAAATGCAAATGCAAATACTGAAACAGAATCAAATCTAAACTATGACTAAGCAGAATACAAAGCTTGATAATGACTTTTAAAGAAATGAATCAAAACATAAACTTAACTTGTCCAATTCTTTCATCAAAGGTATTTTGGGAGAGCTTGAGAAATGGTCAGCTAAGTATACAAATTCTCCTAACTAAACAATTAAACAATTAGCTTATAATGATGCAACATTTTATCCATGATTAAAGATTTGTTGAATCATATTTGGAGGAAAACATTGATACCATCATAAGATCTCTACTCTAAGACTAGTTCCTAACTCTATTATGCAACATAGTTAAACATCACTAAACCTTACTCAAGAGTTATAGATTTCTTTTTAAAGTAGTCTTTTGAGGGAAGGCTTTGTTTATGAAGTGGTAAAGAAGTTGAAAAAGTACTTCAGGCCTTGAAATGGTATCGTCTTCTGTTCATATGGTTATGAATCAATTATAGATTTGGAACAAGAAGAGGTTTTGTAAATAATGAAGGCCGTATTGTTAAGTTTAACAACTAATGTAATCTAATATGCAGTGGATGACAACTAATTGTGGAGTGAAAATGCAATGAGTTAAGCTAAAACTGAACTTAAGATGTCACTAGTCTAAAACAGTGCTGAACTAACAAGCCATTATCAAACTTAAAATAAAATAACAGAGCATGAATTGAATGCAACCTGACTTCGGAGTACCCTAACTAAGTTTTCATGCATTAATCTATGGGATTCTACAGCCTGTTTTGTCCATCATGATTGGTATTTTGGAAGAGCTTCTTAGAACAATCCTGGCTGTACAATTCAGTGCAAATGCAAACATAAAGACTGAAAGCAATTTAAAAACTAAGACATCACAGCTATCTCCTACCCATCATTATGATATTTTGGAAGGGCGTTTTAAGAGTAAGATCAGCTATGCTACTTAGTGCAATCAAACAATTGAAACGTTCAGTATCACAGTCATGCCTTAGACATCACAAAGATTTTTTGGAAGAGTTTTCTTAGTATAAGTTCAACTGTGATAGTGGACAAAAGAAATTACAATTAAATCCTACAACACTATAGCCATTTCCCATTCATTATCATGATCTTTTGGAAGAGTTTTTAGAACAAGTATAACTATAGTGGCTAATGAAATTAGCTACGAACTCAAACTTCAAAAACGTAAAAACAACTAAGATACTTATCTAAATTAAGAAAGTAAAGCCGTGCAGGAGGCAGGGGCCCTCTACCACCAGACGGAATCTAACTCCAAATCAACTCAATGCGTTCAAAGCAATGTTGTCCTCTTCATTAAAGTAGAAATAACTTGAAACAGAGTATTCTGCATTTTCAGAAATATAGCATGAAATCTAAGCGAAATCTAGCCTACCTCTCGGTTTCCCAAGTGTTTTTATAACAAATTACATAACAGAACTTGCAACAATACAGGGATCCTTGTCTTTCCTTATCAAAATCACATTCGGACTCTGAAGATGGCAACGTAAAGAGAAAAAGGACATCTGGACTAAGACAGTCCTATTAGAAGTCTGCTTCCTTAAATGAGTTCCCACGTACCAAAACCACGTCCAGAATTCGGTTCTTCCTTCATGGTGAGCAACGTATGATGTGGACATGAAGTGGAATATACCCATATGTGGTTTTTCTTGAAAGGACACCTGGAACATGCCTGAATGTGAAGACAGCTGCAAAATTGCCGGTTAGCTACGGAATGTCTGCATTCTGCAGCTAGTTCCGGTCAAAATGCATTACAATGACAAAAATCACAAAACTTAGCAAGTTAGCCATGTTCATCATTCTAAAAGTAATTTTAACTAATTTCATTGATCAATTGGGTCTGGGATAACAATGGAAAAAGGAAAATGAGGTAAAGTAAGATGAAAGAAAGCACAATCTTGAGGCTCAACATACCCCCACTGCTGTCTTCTTGCATGTCCTCATGCAATTTATTCCATAAACTCAGAGACTTCTGCAAGAACATCTAATCCTCTCCTTCTTCTTTGCCTGGAAGCTAAAGGTCTTCTGGGTTTTCTGATGAAAATTTTGAACCTTAAGTTGATAAGTGCCCTGATCAGCTTCTTGTTCCTCTTTTTCAACTTTTCATTAGCCTTTTCCACTTTGTCCATATGTAGAGATAAGGTTGAATTCATATTGGTTTTGAGTTTGACTTTTTCCTTCAGAATATCATTCTCATTTTTGATGTCTCTATTAAGTATTTCCAGCTCATACCTATCCCTTCTTAACACATCTATTTCGGACAGTGGAGGACTAGGGGTTCTATCTCTACTCTCTGAAGCTTTCCTTTCCAATGTTTCAACATAGTCATAAAATTCTTGCTGAGCAAGGTCAATTTCAGGGGTTTCTTCATTAAAATCCTCTTCAACATCTTCTTCAATAGATGTTTCCTCATCTTCTATATTTATCACCCCTGTTTGTTTGATCTGAGTTTTCCTTAGTTTCCCCCCGAGTCTATGGCTTCTTCTTGGCTGGGATGATCCCTCTCCTTTTTCTGTGGCAGATTTTCTGATTACCCTCTCTTTCTTAAGTTGTCTCTTAATTTGAGTCAACTTCTCTGAGATTATTTCCTCACTACTTTCCTGTATTGTTTTGTCAATTTCAATTTTAGAGGCTCTCCATTTTCTGCTTCTCCTTGTAGGCTGTTGTTCAGGTGAGGGCTCTTTTGGCTCTTCAAAATGATTTCTTATCAAGAAATTATCCCAAGTATCATTTGTTTTGGCTAAATAGTGTTCAATTAAAATCTTAACCAAGCCATGATGGTATAGAATTGTCTCTAAGAATTGGACCCTTCTTTGAACACAAGAAGCCATCTTTTTCAAACTTTGAAGCAAGAAATAGGGCAAGTTTAGCTCTTCCTCCAGAAAATGCATTATCAGTCTAATATGGTAAACATAAAATGTGCCATATCTACCTTCACATGTGATAAATTTTTGCAGAATAAGCAATATATTTCTCCATTTATTTTTCAATGCAGAACTTGGAATTCCCTTCTTAAACACAGTGACATCCATACCTGGTGATTTTAGAATTTGCTTCCAGGATTCATTATGGAATTCTCTATTTTTGAACCATCTCTCTCCATTTCTAAGCAATCCCGTAGCTTCTGCAATGAAAACTTCAGTGACAGTGAATTTAACATCTCCCACTTCAACCTCAGCTCCTTGAAATGACCTTGCAAATGTTTTAGTGACTTCTTTGTGGAAGCCATTAAATTTCTCAAGAAATTGTAGCCATCCCACCTGTTGCAACATTTCTCTACTTTGAGGGTATCCCTCCAGGTATTTTGTGCCCACCGGTTCAGTTCTTACAATAAGGCCCATAATTCTTTCTTCAATCTTCAGATTAATATTATTTCTGCCCACGGAAATAATAACTTCAACCTTCAAACTGATATACTTCTGGTTTACGGTGACAATGGCTTCAATCTTCAAACTGATATACCTCTATTTCTCGGTGATAATGGCTTCAAATTCCACACTGATATATCTCTGCGTTTATGGTGATAATGCCTCAATCTCTGCTCACGGTGACAGTGCTTCAGTCTCTGCTCACAGTGATAATGCTTCAATCTCTGCTCACTGTGATAGTGGTTTGATATTTCAAATTGATATACCTCTGCTCACGGTGATAGGGATATCTCTATTTTGCGGAATGAAATGATGAAGGGCTGGCTACGGAATGGATTGATGGAGGTAGTTACGGAATGAGTTAATCAAGTGAGGTGAAGAAAACAAATTAATGAGTGAAAATACTGCAGAGATTTTTTTTTACAATGGAAAAAGGATCATCATTAAGTGATTTGGCTGGGTGACGTGAGGAAATCAAACACTTCAGCCTTTTTAACCGCTTAAATGATGTCGGGTATAGAATTTGAAATGAGAGATTTTTATCCAAAGTTTGTGGAGAGTATATTGGAAATGATCAATAAAAATAATCAAAACAACTTTTTCGAATGATTCATAACTAAAACTATGCTAAGGTTTATGATATGCCATTATAATCAAAACTTGTTACCTTTGCTTTTCATTTGCTTTTTGTGGTCTTTTTCTTCTTTGTTCTCCTTTGGAAGAGTCTTCATAAACCTTCTTGATTCTTCTTATTCATGGATATGCTGGATCATCTTGTTGCAATTCAAATGTCTGCTGATTAGTGTCTTCAGGATCTGTAGCTGTGGAATGACTGTCTGGCTGCAGAAAGTCTGATCAGCTGCAGAAGGTCTGTTGAGCTGCAAAATGTACCTGTAGAGCATTTTAATCATGGAATGGAGTGGTTTGGGATAGAAATGAAATGTTATATGGCATGAATGAAAATGGATGAATGTATGAAGTGGATGATGAGATGGAATGGATTCAATTTATGAAATGGAGTGGAAAAAATATAAGAAATGGCCTGCAATCCATGACATGTGTTATTCATTTGCAGCAAGACATCAAACTTTAAATTTTGACATGGAAATGAGGTGGATGGAGTATGGAATGAGATGAATGGTATATGGAATGAGGTGAAGTATGAATGAATGAATGAAACGGAGTATGGATGGATAAGTGAATGGAATGAAATGAAATGAAATGAATCATAAGTACAATGGATCTGAACTTATGATTTTGTAACAGCTGCTTGCAAAAAAAAAAATGGGAAAAGTTAGAGTGTCAGAAAAAATCTGATTTTCACCCTATCTTTTCTGCATAAACATGCCAATAAATGATTGGTTTTCATGTTTATACTTTATTTTCTTTTTTTTCTTTTTCTTTTTTCAAAAGAAATGCTTCAGAAAATTCAATCAAGTTGATGAAGAAGAAAGATTCTTCTTCATTAACTTCACATCACTTTTTTCTTGGAACTTCTTGACAAATTCTTCTCTTGAGAGTGGTTTGTGATATAGCTTTAATCTATGACCATTCACAAGAAAAGTGACCTCTTCTTCATCTATTGTCCTGATTTTTACTGCTCCATTGTCAAAAATTTCAACAATTTCATATGGCCCAAGCCAATGTGTTTGGAATTTACCTTGAAAATCCTTGAATTTTGAATCAAACAAGAGAGCCCAGTCACCTTCTTTGAATTTCTTCTTTTTGATGTACTTGTCATGCCATCTAGTCCTTTTCTGTCGGACTAGATTTGTTTTCTGAACTGCATCTTGTTTTATCTCATCCAATTCATTAATCTGCTCCAGTCTATGCTTTTGTGCCTCCATTAAATCAAGTCCTAGCTGAACTGCCATTTTGAAAGTTTGAATCTGTAACTCTATGGGGAACAAAAATTGCTTTCCATAAACAAGCTCATAAGGAGTATGGCCTATTGTGTTTCTCCATGTAGTTCTATAGGCCCAGAAGGCTTCAGGAAGCCTATCTACCCAATCTCTTCTATGTAAATGAACAGTCTTTGTTAGGATTCCTTCAATGACCTTATTAGTAGATTCCACTTGACCATTTGCTTGTGGATGATAAGAAGTAGATTTTCTATGCCTAATTTTGTACCTCTCCATCATTTGCTCCACTAGCCTTGATGTAAATTGAGCTTCTTGATATGTAAAAATTTCCCTTGGGACACCAAAACGAGTAAAAATATCCTCAAAAAGAAAAGTAACTACAGATGCTTTATTAGCAACAAGTAATGGCTTGGCTTCTACCCATTTGGTAACATAATCAGTGCAAACTAATATATACCTCTTTTGTCTTGATGGAGGACTAATAGGTCCTACAAAATCCAAAGCCCATTTTTCAAAAGGTTCAATATGTACCTGAGGTTGTAATGGCATCTCACCTGAAGGAGAAGGTTTCCCTACCCTTTGGCAACTGTCACATCTTTTGACATACTCCTTAGCATCTTTAAACAAGGATGGCCAATAATATCCTAAATTAAGGATCTTATAGGCTATCCTCTTATCAGCAAAGTGTCCACCACAAGGTTCATCATGACATGCTTTGAGAATCTCAGGCATCTCATCTTCATGAACACATCTCCTAATGATCAAATCTGGACCTGTCTTGTACAACTCATTAGCAACCCATGAATATTTTTCACTGTCATAAATAATTTCTCTCTTATCCCTTGCATTCATTATTGAAGGAAATTTTCCTGAAACTAAATAATTAGCAATGTCAGCAAACCAAGGAGTTTGAGTAGAAATTGCAAAAAGATATTCATCAAGAAATTGATCTTCAACTAGAGTGTCATCTTTGATGTTTTGGAGTCTAGATAGGAAATCAGCTACTTTGTTTTGTTTTCCAGGCCTATCTAGAATGGTGATGTTGAATTCTTGTAAAAGCAATAACCATTTTATGACTTTGCCATTAGTAATCGATTTGTTCATTAAGTATCTAATTGCAGAATGATTAGTGTGAACAAAAGTTTCATAGCCTGTTATATAGTGTCTAAATTTGTTTATGGCATGAACAACAGCTAAAAACTCTTTTTCAGTTACAGTATAGTTTAACTCTGCAGGAGTCAAATTTTTACTGGTATAATAGATGGCATAAGGAATCAAATCTTTCTGTCCCAATACTGCTCCTAGAGCTGTATCGGAAGCATCTGTCGAGATATGAAAAGGTAACTTCTAGTTAGGTCCCCTTAATATAGGTGCTTCAGAAATTTTGGTTTTCAGGGTTTCAAAAGCTAACTGGCAATCAGAAGTCCACTTAAATTCACAATCTTTGGTGAGTAATTTGAAGAGAGGAGATGCTATTTTGGTGAAGTTTTCTATAAATCTCCGATAATATCCTGTAAATCCTAGAAAACTTCTAACATCTCTTTGACAACTTGGAATGGATAGGTTAGAAATAACTTCAACTTTCGCCTCATCAACTCTAATCCCATCCCCCGAAATGTGGTGTCCTAAAACAATACCTTCAGTAAACATCATAAAACATTTTTCATGACTAAGAGAAAGGTTTGCTTCTTGACATCTTTTTAAGACTTTTTCCAGGTTTTCCAAAGCCTCTTCAAATGTGTCCCCATAAACTGTGAAATCATCCATGTACACCTCTACACAGTCATGTATTAGATCAGAAAAAATTCCTAATACTTCCCTTTGGAATGTTGCAGGTGCATTGCATAATCCAAATGGCAATACTCGGTAGGCATAGGTACCCCAAGGACAAGTAAATGTGGTTTTATCTTGGTCTTCAAGTGCTACCTGGATTTGATTGTAACCACTAAACCCATCTAGGAATGAAAAGTACTTTTTGCCAGCTAATGTATCTAATACTTGATCTATGAAAGGTAAGGGAAAATGGTCTTTAAGAGTAGCTTTATTCAGTTCTCGGTAGTCAACACACACCCTCCATTTTCCATTTTTCTTAGGCACAATCACCAAAGGAGAAACCCACCGACTATCTGAAATAGGATAGATGAAGTTAACATTTAACAATTTTTGTAATTCTTCCTTGACAATTTCCCTAAGATTTGGATTCATCCGTCTTTGAGGCTGTCTGATTGGTTTGCAATTTGCCTATATATAGATGTGATGAGTACAAGTCTTGGGACTTATCCCTTTCATGTCAGTGTATTCCCATGCATATGCAGAAGAATGTCTCTGTAATACTTTGACTAACTCTTCTTGTTGAGATTTTTCTAAGTTTTTGTTTATATTCAAAGTTTTGCCTGGAAAAATTTCACTTGTAGAGCTGCCAAATTTGTCCATAGAATGAAGAGACATCTGCCTAGATGACAAAAATTCAATATTGGATCCCTCCTAAAATGATTCATGTTTGTGTTCTGGAGAGGATTCAAAGTTTTCTAGAGTATTCAGAATTTGATTATCTTCACTAATTTCTGAAATTGTGAAGAGAGGTTGTAAATCTTCTTCATCCTCTATCTATTGAGTGTCATCTAAATTTGTAATTGTCCTAGCTGGAGGATATAAAGTGAATTTCTTAGTTGAACTACCATCAGAGATGTACATATCACCGGATCTACAACTAATAAAAGCATCAGCTGTAGCCAACC
>JAXQQM020082210.1:0-19542 GCA_034641835.2 Pinus albicaulis
GTGTTGAAGCCCCGAAAATCGGGTCTTACAACAGGGGGGATACCCACCCGGTCCGGACCTTGGTTAGTAGCTCCTTTTCTGTTTGGTGTAGTGGGTCCGACTGGAGATAATGGGACCAGTTTCCCAATATGTGTGTGTGTGTGTGTTGAGAATTGATATTTCCTTTCTAAAGTTCCTAAGTGAAATGCTTTTATACTATTTCTAATCTAATCATATGCAAATTGTATTCTAATTTAAACAGAAATATATAATTCTAAACTAACCTGGGATGTAATCTTTCTATTTATGCGATCTAAAATGATTTCAAATAACAATCGATAATAAAGATCATTCAACTGTTATAAGAAAAGAATTCAATAAAGATAAACCAATTCATATAAAAAGTTAGATGAAATAGTTGTGAAAAACATATCGCATAATAAGCTATTCATACATTAAGGATAAATAAATAGTTATCACCGTACAAAAGTGCCAAATGATAAATCAAGAATTCAAACATCAATATATAAATAACTGAACATGAATATCACTTTAACACAGGGGCAGAAATAGTTAAGAGATAAAAGTACCATTTATAACTAGTTCTACTCATGAGCTAGAAGCAATAATGACTTATCTCTTCTTAATTCAACATCCACTAAGAGTACAGAAGTGCAACATCAGTAGTAGATATTAAATGCAGATATAAATAAATCCTGTTCCATTCATTTATCAAAACCTCCTCTGAGGGTGAAAAAGTGCATGTTCTGAGGAAAACTTTTTGACAAATTTCAGGACCCTTCTCTAAATGCATGAGAAGGGTTTTTATACTACTAAATAAATCTAAAAATAACTTATTACAAAAATGTAGGATAAGGTTTAAATGAACGTCCTTTTTCTAGGCAACAATAAAGTAAAACTAATACTAAATCTAAAATTTAAAACTATCAACTAACTACTTATGAATCTGATCTTTCAATCTGCAAGAATTCAACATTGATTTGAGAAGAGGAGGCTGGCCGACTTCAGATTTTAACTGTCTTGAGAAAACGGAATCGGAAAGTGCTGGCGCCATCTTCTCGGAAAAATTGATGATGCAATTGAGAGCGCTGCATTGGCTATGTGGTTTTACCAGACATGCCCAGTAAGAATCCCAATTTAACTTTGTCAATCGTTTAATCGATTTTGCTTTCTCTTAAGCTTTCTGTTTCCATTCTGTCTGTAGTTGCTATGCTTGTGGCAGGTATCCTGGAATAGTTTCTGAAATCAAATTAGCCTTGTGAAAATTTTCATTTACACAATCAGTGATATTACTTGCTGCTGTAGCTGCTTCTTCCGCTGCTTGTTCTGCAATTTTGATCTGTGCATCCCAATTATTGAAGAGCATTTCTTTATGACTGTCATTGATGATTGGTGGTCCTGCCCTTTTTCCCTCCTCTTTTTTTTTCCAAGTCAAATAGTCAGTAACTTTTTCATTAGTTAAATCATAATCATGTCGTAATTCTATGACATGATTAGTGATTTTATCACTTTCTTGACAAAAAGAGTTCCACTGTGAAATTTTTTGGCATAATATATCTTGTTGCTGCAGTAGTTGATTATTTAAGGAAATAGACTCTGTAATAAATTCTGTGAGCTTGGGATCATCTTTGTGTATCTCTTGCATAGCCTATAGTTGTTTCTCTTTTTTAGCTAAAATTTTCTGATATCCAACTTGCATTTGTTGAAACTCCTGTTGTAATTTTTCAAGTTGTTTTTGTGCTTCACTGTTAGCATTGGCTTGTTGCAGTTGTTGTTGCAGAACCTGTATTTGATCTTATTTTTCATTCAGTAATTGTCGTACTTCGGATACTTTATCGATGGATGCAGAGGCATATGCTCCTGTAATTTGAGATAATTTAGCAAGATTTTCAGTTGGATTAGTAGTAGGATCTTGCCATAAAACATCCAATTTTTTTGCATCACGAGAGATTACACTTTCTAATTTCCTTTTCTTTCTTTGTTTTCTTACTACTTCTTTATGTTGTGGACTATAGAATATATCCAGAGGAGGAATTTCCTCTATTTTAAGTAGAAGCTCAGAAGAGGGGGTAATGGGTATATGTTCTGTTTCTGCGACATTGCTAGTTTCTCCTGTGACTATATTTTTTATTGTCTGTACATTAGTTACAGGAGTCTGTGTGTTCTGTCCTTCAACATTAATCAAATCATTAAATGTTTCCCATTCTTTTTCTAACTCAATTCTGACGGATGGTTGCTGTTCATTGAGAGGGGGAAGATTTTTCTTTGGAGAGATTGGAATTTGTTGCTGTAAAAGTTATTTTGATTGGGCAGTATCCTTTACTGACCCTTCGCCTTTATCCTGGTAATTATCAGTTTCTTTCCCTGACTTTGACTTGGACTTGTATGTATCTGAACTCCCACTAAGACTGATGTTGGGAGTTGGTTCGCTTGCGGGTTCCAAGCGCAAATTATCCAAAGGGATAGTGGTCAACCTTATTTCTCTGTACATTTTAAACTCTCGGAATTCTTCTGGAGAAAAACGTGTTTGAGCTAAATGTAGAATCTCTTTAAATGTACATTTTTCTTGAAACATATCATCAAAAAGATCCTCTTCTCCAAAAAATATTCTTACCTTGACTGCAGTGGTGAAATTCTTAACAACATCATATGGGTCGAATAGCCTTCTTGGAAACTTGAACAATTGTAAACATGTAATATTGTTTACTTCTTTAAATGCATGACCAACATCAAATAATGAAAATGCTCTGCAGGCCACATGAAATTGTGGCCAGATGGCCTTCTTTTTATCCTTTAATTCCTTGGTCAAACCTCCCTCTCTGCAGGTTTGATACGCAATTTCCCGAGCCATAAGTTTGTCCGGAACATATAAAGGTAAAACGTGAGGAGAAGAAAAACTTCCAAAAACCCTAACGTAAGTAAAAAATTCTTTACCAAACCATCTTGCGATAGGGAGAATGTCTACTTCAACTTTAGGGGAAAACCTTGGAGCATCCTTATTATACAATGTTCGTGTTTATCTTTCTTCAGTGGTTCGTCTCTTCTAGACCATTCCTGGGTGCATTCTTCTAGGTTTGCATTTTCCTTGGCAAACTTTTCAATAAACTGTTTGTTGTACGTCACCTGTGGCTCCGGAAAATGATACATAAGCCTTAAATCTTCTGGAGTAAATGAGCCAATAAGCTCTTGCCCCTGAGTCTTGAACTGTCTGTCCGTAATATCAGTGCTATCCAGTACCCATTTCACCATGTCTATATATGGAAGAATTTTAGGTCTTGCTGCTATCCAATGCAAAAATGAACAAGCGAACTCTGTAAGAGATGCTTCGGAAGAGCCAACTGATCCTACAGTAGCCGAAACCTCCATTACTCTGGGGTTTTCTTCTTCAAGCAAATTATATATGCCCTCCCAAGTGGTGATACCAGCGTCTTTGTTGCAGGTAGTGTCTGTGTACAAGGATGCCATCTCTTTACTTTCAGAACTCGAAGCTTTGTCTTTCTTTCCCATAATACTCTGAATATCGCTTTGTATAGTTCTCTGTTCTTCACACCTGCGGTTTACGAATTAAGTGAGAGTAATGATATGAAAAAGGTGACAACACGTTTTAAATGCTGAAGAGCTATGAAATATATCACATTATGTGAAATAACTTCTTTAATCAGAACGAAACCATTTTCATTAATGATTGAAAATCAATTTATTGATTAAACTTTAAAGCGCATAATGGAGTCTCTATTTATGGAGAGCTTTTTTGTAAAACGATCCTTAAGGATCTGCGATAATGCGATCTGTGATTTGCTTCGCAATATCGCAATATCGCAGATCGCAATCTTCGCAAATCGCAATCTTATAATAGCACAATATTGTAACATCGCAAATCGCAAGATCGCAAGATCGCAAAATCGTAAATCGCAATCTCGTAAAATCGCAACATCATAATAGCGCAAATATTATATCATCGCGAAATCGCAAAATTGCAATATCGCAATATCGCAAGATCGCAAAATCGCAAATCATAACATATGACTAACATCCGTTAATGTATTTTCTGCGAAATGCTATTTGCGATACATGTTATCGCACATCGGTGATTTGAGGTTTCTCAGTATATGATATTTGAAACTTTGCGATGCGATGAATGTTCTTTTTAGCGCGTAGTTTTAGTATTGCAATTTTTTAAAATTTCGCTTGTAGAGAAAAATTCATTACCCTTTTGCGATGCGATATTCCTCAAAGAATGATTTTATTTTATGCTATCATAAACTTAAGTTTATTTAAATATTTTCCAAGGAATTTTCTTAAGTTAATGATAGTAAGTTTTATTGAAAAAAGAAAACAAGCACTAATTAATTTTTTGGATTTTTAAACTAAGGGTCCCCACTCATTTAGTATTATTACTAATACTAAATAAGAAGGGGGGTTGTTGCTGGCCACAACAATTGGCGATTCACTTGGAAGAACCAGTTATCTCTACTTTTCTTTTGAATTTTCTAAACTTTTCAAAACAGAAAATTTTAAGAAAATCAAACTTTATTATAAAAAGACAAGGTACATTATGCTTTTATCTATCAATGATATTTCATTTCTTCTATATTCAATTCTGATTATTTACTTCCTCGAGCTATTCCTTGTATCTATATCAGTCATTACTTGGTTCATAAAGATAAAAACAAAAGGCTTCTCTGTAAATCAGTTTTAAATATGTTCATTTGTCGTAGGTAGAGCCACTGCTGCCAGCAGGCGTCTATAGCCTCGACAGGGTTACCTGTTACCCGACAATGATCTTGTGTTCTACTTAGAGAAATATACAATTTTTAAAGAGAAATCCATATTCACACTTATTGCTTTTATTTTTCTTTTTTTATCCTTAAAGAACAATGTCTTGGTTTGGTAGCCAATTTATGACAATGCCATTCACTTTATTTATAACTTTGCTGAACAAGCTGGCTCGTGATGAGACCCCTTGTCTTTTGATTGCAATAATCTTGAGTCATTGCCCTGTTATGGTATGCAGTATTGGCAAAGTCAGCAAGCTATAGTATCTATGATCATGATAACCTCTTACTCTTTAAGTTAAAAGTGTATCATTGGATTATTCCCTGAACATTATAATTTTGTAGGTGGGGAGGAAGTCATTGTTTCCTTAAGAGAGCTCTGGATGACAATGGTAGAGTTTTTTTTTTTTTTTGAAAAGAACTTTTCTACAGAGAATCTTCATTTTGTTATAGATACCTTTCATTGAACTGATATAAAACATTTTCTTGCTAGAGGTCGTTTTTTATCAAAATTTACAAAGTTGAAACTAGTATCATTTCTAGGCTAAAGCTTTTAACTGTATCTTTGAATAATAATGATCAATTTTCTAGAAGAATTCTATTTATATAAGTAAGAAAAAACAAAATCAAAAAAGAGAATTTGTATCTTTTTTGTGAATTCCAAATATAACCATTAACAATTGATTTTATTATGAAAGTAAAGAAAACTAATATACAAAATAGAAGAATGATCTCCTATGGAAATTTTTTTTTGAGGATCTATCCATTAACAGGTAAAGACTCTCTTTTTACTGTTAAATATTGTAACATAAAAGTAGATGGACCTATGATTTCTGCAATTTGGAAAGGACCAAGTCACATTCGTTGAAATTTTGTATGTTTCCCTTTTTCCTCATGAGCCTTGTCCCATTTTAAAACTAGATCTCCTATCTGAAAGTCCTTTCTGGTTATCATGTTTGAATAAAAAGAAGCTTTCACTAATGCTTGGTGATGAGCATGAGTTATTTTAGCCTGTTCTCTTTGTTCTTCTAGCTTAATTATTTCTAGCTGTCTTAGTTGCAAGGAAGAAGTTGGTGCTTTATCAATGTATTGAACTAAGGCCAAAGAAGGAATTGCTAGATGAGTTGGAAGAACCACTTCTTTCCCATAAACCAAATTAAAGGGAGAAGTGCCAATTGAAGCTTTCTGTGTTATCTGATCTGCCCATAAAGCATATATTAAAGGCTTATGCCAATTTTTATGATTTTGATCAATGGTTTGCTTAATGATTTTGATTAAGTTTTTATTTGTGGATTCAGCTAACCCATTTCCCTGTGGATAATAATTGGCATTGTATTTAAGTTTGAAACCTATTTTAAGTGCAAATTCAGTCATAGCATTACCAGAAAAATATGATGCATTATCAAACATTAAAGTAGAAGGTAAACCAAACCTGGTGATTATGAACTGATCTATGAACTCGATGATGTGCTCGGCATTAGCAGTCTTGAGAGGTACTCCTTCTACCCATTTAGTGAAATAATCAGTTGCTGTAATGATATAACTATGTTGCTTAGAAGAGTGAGGAACGATCTCACCTATTATGTCCAATCCCCATTGATCAAAAGGCTGCTCAATGTTGACTGGTTGTAACGGTAATGATGGTTTCTTTTTTCTCCCAGTGGTGGTTTGAAAAACTTGAAATTTTCTTGCGTAGCTATGTGAATATTTGAATAATGTGGGCCAGTAATAGCCTGCACGAAGAATTTTATGTGCAGTAGTATTTCCATCATAATGTACACCTACTGGCCCATCGTGAAATTCCTGCAAGACTTTTTCAGCTTAAGATTTCTCCAGACATCTAAGGAGAACATAATCATAATTAATTCTAAAAAGAACATCATTCACAAGCTGATATTGCTTAGCCTTCAACCTTAGAGCTCTTTTCTTGGTATAATCGAGATTTGGAGGAGCATATCCATTCTTCAGATAAAAAATGATATCAGCATATAATGATTCAACATCGTTTAGGCTTACCTCATACGTTTGTATCTTTGCAGATGGTTTTTCAGAAATAAGCGATGCTCCAGCTAGTATTTTTCAAAAGCCTTGACCTCTTACAATACTTGTTGGTTTGATTTATACATCATATTATTGTAAGGCAGTAACCCAATTGGCTCTTTTCTCACCCACATCTTTCTGGACTAAAATATTTGTTACCGCTGTAAACGGTACTATGATTTTTGTATGGGTTTTAAGTAGAAAGGGTCTGAAATATTTAATTGCTTTGAAAACAGCATAAGCTTGTTTCTCTACATCTGAATAATTCAACTCAGCTCCCTGTAAATTTGAACTGAAGAAAGCAATTGAGGCTTCTGCCTTGTCTTGATTTGCTTGAGTGAGTATCGCAGAATAAGATTTATCAGAGGAAAATGTATACAAAATAAAAGGATCGGAAAAATTTGGATTTGCTAAATATGGAGCATTAATAATTGCTTGTTTGATCAGATTGAATGCCTCATATTCATTTTGGCCCCATTTGAAGTTTGAATTCTTTTTAATCATTTCTTGTAAAGGAGACACAATTCTTGAAAAATATGGGACAAATCTCTTTACAAAATTAATCTGGCCAAGAAAAGATTGCATAGCCTTCTTGTTGTGAGGTAAGGGTATTTCAGAAATTTCATTGATTCTATTAGGATCAATATGAATCCCAGATTTTGATACTATGAATCCAAGAAGTTTTCCTTCACTTAATGAAAAAAAGGATTTTTTTGGATTAAGTGAAATTCCATACCTTTGACAACGTTGGAAGATCTGCTTCAAATCTCTAAGATGATTGCTTCGTTTCTTGGAATATACAGTTATATCATCCAAGTAAATTACCACTAATTTGTTAACTAATCCCTTGAAAGCGATGTCCATGGCTCTCTGAACTGTGGCACCAGCATTGATTAGACCAAAAGGCATCTTTTGATATGCATAAGTGCCCCATTTGGTTCTAAATGTAGTTTTCAATTGATCATCGGGATGGACCAATACTTGTTTGTAGCCAGAGAAAACATCTAAGAAAGACATTAATTCTGATCCTGCAACTGCCTGTAATATTTGCTCCATAAGAGGCAAAGGAAAATGATCTTTTTGGCAGGCTTTATTAAGATTTCGAAAGTCAATGCAAATTCTAATGTCTCCGTTCTTCTTTCTAACAGGAACCATATTGGAAACCCATTTAGAATATCGAACATGAAAAATAATCTTGGCTTTCAATAACTTATTGAGTTCAGACTTGATCTGATTTTCTAGATTGGGATGGATCTTTCTCAGCTTTTGTTGAACATGTTTTTCATAATTTATCATTGGAATAGTATGTTGGATGATAGAAGTGTCATAAGTTTTGAGTTCATCGTAATTCCAAGCAAATACATTTTTATATTGTTTCAAAAGACGAACATACGCTAATTTTTCTTTGGGAGCTACACCAAGGCCTAGGTTGATATTCTGTGGTTTTGATCCGGAATTTATGCAGGAACGCAACAAAATATAGAAATAACCATGAACATAGAGATGCAGTGGAAATAATGCTTCATTTCATTAATATCAAATAACAGAAATATGCTTACAGGCATAATGGAAATAAAATAGCTAGGGTGCTGGTAGCGAATCTCTAAGAAGAGATGTGATGGCTATAGACCTATGAACTGTGTTACAATGAGGCTCGAGGGCCTATTTATTGTTGATAAAAATGTAGAATCCGAAACATCCAAAAACCTAACCTAAGAGATGAGGCGCCAAAACTGTGGGCGCCCGTTTGGGTAAATTGGTGGTTCAACTTCCCGGGGGCGTAACTTTGGCATCCGATCTCCGTTTGACGCACTCAATAGCTCGTTAGAAATATCTATCCGAGCAGTACAAATTTTGAATGAGCAACATCGATCCATGGACCCATGTTGCTCTCCATTTTCCCAAAAAACGTCATTTAGGGCCTCAAAACAGCTCCGGAAGTTTAAGACCCGAAAAACTGCTAAAAATAGTAAGTTGTGCCGAAACTTACAAACTGAAATAACTGATGGTGGGGGTTCAAATGGACTTGATAGGTGGCCACCAATATCCACCTGGATCATTAAGCCCCCAAAACTAGCCCGAGAGTGGAGGACCCGAAACTCGCTAAAAATAGTAAGTTGTGTCAATGGTGTTTAATACTGATAAAGCCAGTCCAAATGAATAGGTGGGTGGCCACCGATATCCACCGGACTGTTTACATTAGTCTTGATTTACTAATACCCATACTGGAAGTTAAATTGTAAATTTTGAATTGGTATATATTTTGAATCGATCTTTCAAATCATAAAGGTCTTCTAACTTGACGACTAACTTTGGCATAACATTATTTGTGCTATCTTTTTGAAATTGTCTGTCATGTTGATCTTCATCAATTATTTGATTAGTGTAAGATCCTTCAGATGTGAGGAAGCTTACAATGTCAGGATCATCATTGAAAATCCTCCAATTGGTAATGTTATCAGGAATCGAAGGTCTAAAGATTAATTTGATTGAAAATCGATCAGGACTAAAGTCTTCTGAAGGAATGAACTTGGAAGCTATGTTAGCTAGGAGGTCTGCACTAGCATTCTGGATTCTGGGAATTGATGAAATATTAAATGCTATAAAATGTTCAGTTAGATCTTGAACTAAAGATTGATAATGCTTTAAATGACCTGATAAACAATGTATAGTATTGCGTACCTGTCTGATTACAATTTCAGAATCTCCGAAAACTTGTAGATATTTGATGTCTAATCTGATTGCTTTGTATAATCCTTGGACTAAAGCCTTGTATTCTGCGGTGTTATTAGTGCAATCGAACTCGAGTCTGCAAGTTAACATAATTTTGTTTCCTTCTGGACTAACCAACACGCATCCTGCTCCTGCTCCTTCATTAGACTTAGAACTATCAAAAAATAACTTCCAAAATAAAGATTTATTTACAGGAGTATCTACAAAATTAATGCATTTAGAACTATCTGTTTGAGAAAAATTTTCTATCTGAGATAAAACATAATGTTCTAAGTAAGGTGAAGTATGAGTATTGAAATTTCCTAAGAAAGAATCAACTGAATAATTGCCAATAATATTATTGCTGTATGCAACTGGTTCATTTTCTCCTTCCAATTCTGTTACAATGTATTTATGATGCTTTTCTCGCTCAAACTTTATCTGATTTGGTTTACCATTGTAAAGAAGCCACATGTGGGACCAATCAGTTGCAAGGTATCCATGAAGTTTTTCTGACCAATATCTGCAACTAAAATATCAATAACTTGACATACCTTTGGATTCGATGACAGCCTTATGGTAACCTTATTTAATTTGCCAATTACTTCAAATTGCGATTGATCTAGCTGAACTATGCACACAACAGATTTTTGTGGTTGAATGTTCAATTTTGCACATATTTATTTTGGTAGAATATTAGATGAAGCTCCAGAATCCACTAAACAATTATGCAAATTTTTATTGAAAACTTCATACGTAAGAAGAAATGGAGGAGTATGAGATCTCAACCTTCCTCCAATTAAAGTGATATTTTCTAGATCAAATTTGCTAATCACATTAGTTGGAGGTCTTCCCATCTCGTTGGAAGCTTGAGAGATTACAGGATCGAGTAAAGGTTTTTCTGGTACAACATGTAATTCTTTCAAAAGTACTTTTTGCTGGTGTTTTAACTTGCTCAATTCATAAAAAGTGATGTTAGACCTAGTCTTCTTCATATCTTCTATGATATTATACTCCATTTCATCCGAAACGATCAGTGTTTTTGATGGAATTGATAAATCTGATTGGACAGGGCTAGTCTGAGTTTTTTTTTATATTGTTTTCTTGGGTGCAACTTTATCCTTAGTCATTGAGTTTGCGCTCTTTGGCTTAGGAGTAGGTTGAGGAGGATCAAGTTGATTTCTACTTCGAGTGCTAACCGGAGATGCTTCTTGGTCTTCCTCATCTGTGAGGATGAAATCCCACATACCTTGTACTTCTACAACTTCTTCTTCATCAGTAGTTTCTTCGGCGGTAGTCTCCTCTTCTTCTTCTTCTGATTTATCATTTGTAATAGAATTTGGTGGTTTTGAATTAGTTGAAGGGTTTCTTCTAAAAGGCTTGAAAGATTTTTTAGAAGATGTTTCAGCCACTTGTTTCTTAATATCAACAATTTCGTTAGACATGGTTTTCAAAACTTTCTGCAATCCTTCTAAATCGAATGGATCTTTAGATTTTTTCTTGGGATCTTCTTTAAAAGTAACTTTCTTGGATTTTCATTCATCTATCGCATTTTTATTTTCTAGGGCTATGATACGTTTCTCTACCACTATTACTTCCTTCATATTTTCTGCTAAAGTTGTTTTATTAGCCCTTTCAACGAAGATTGTTATGTTTGATGGTAAAGCAGAAATGTACCACTCACTTCGCACTTCTTCACTAGGCTTGGAAGCAGTAGGAATTTTATTTAACAATTTGTTAAAACGTGAATTAAAATCCTTGATAGGTTCTTTTGACTCAGCCCTAAGATTAGACAGATCATTGATCAATGTCGCTGTAGACCTATCATCACCAAATTTAGTCAAAACTTGATCTTGAAAGATATCCCAACTAGTGATGGATCCAGATGGTAATGAGAAATACCATGATCCAGCTGCTCCTTGTAGGGTATAGGGAAAAAGTCAGACAACAACATCCTCATTAGTAACTCCATTGAGATTTATTGACAGCATAAAGTTGTTTATATGTTCTTCTGCTAGCATGCCTACTTCAGGATTAAACTTAGGCAACCATTTTTCAGGATGCGCTGGTAATTGACTCAAGGGCTCAGGCATTAAGACTGCCCTTGGATTATTCCATGGAATTTGGGCCATCGCTGAAATACTAGAAAGTGTAGAAGATGAGGTTTGTGATTGGGAAGAGGAGGATATTATGATTCTAGATGTTTGAGAATGAGATGTAAAAGTTTGAGTGGACTGATGGGCAGTAATCTGGAATGGAGGGGTGGATGGTTGACTTCGCGGTGAAGAGGTTGAAATGGATGATGATGATGAAAGAGTCTCACTATCAGACCCTTTAGGATATTTCCTTGCTCTCTTCCTTGTAGGTAGAGGTAACTCAGTTGGCTGAATGCCAAGCTTCTTGCTCTGTAATCGAGTAAGAGGATGAGCATGATTATATTGCGAAGTCACATTGCCTTGAGATTTATTAGATTGTTGAGGTGATATTGAAAATCGCTGAAGTTTATGAATCAAAGATTCAACTTTAGGAGGTTCAATAGCAGATTCTTTTGAAAAGTTAGGGTTTGTGGCAGTGGCTGTTGTTTTCTCAACTTCTGGCTCTAGATTTAAAAATTCTATATGCGATGGAGAAGTCAGAGAAGATGGTGAGGGAAATCTACTCTCAGAATGGTATTTGGATTTTGACTTACTTTCCATTCATAGTTCGTGGCCCTCCTTCTAGCGCCAAATATGTTGAAGCCCCGAAAATCGGGTCTTACAAGGAGGGGGATACCCACCCGGTCCGGACCTTGGTTAGCAGCTTCTTTTCCATTTGGTGTAGTGGGTCCGACTGGGGATAATGGGACTAGTTTCCAAATATGTGTGTGTGTGTTGAGAATTGATATTTCCTTTCTAAAGTTCCTAAGTGAAATGCTTTAATTCTATTTCTAATCTAATCATATGCAAATTGTATTCTAATTTAAACAGAAATATCTAATTCTAAACTAACCCGGGATGTAATCTTTCTATTTATGCAATCTAAAATGATTTCAAATAACAATCGATAATAAAGATCATTCAAATGTTATAAGAAAATAATTCAATAAAGATAAACCACTTCATATAAAAAGTTAGATGAAATAGTTGTGAAAAACATATCGCATAATAAGCTATTCATACATTAAGGATAAATAAATAGCTATCACCATACAAAAGTTCCAAATGATAACTCAAGCATTCAAACATCAATATATAAATAACTGAACATGAATATCACTTTAACACAGGGGCAGAAATAGTTAAGAGATAAAAGTACCATTTATAACTAGTTCTACTCATGAGCTAGAAGCAATAATGACTTATCTCTTCTTAATTCAACATCCACTAAGAGTACAGAAGTGCCACATCAGTAGCAGCTATTAAACGCAGATATCAATAAATCCTTTTCCATTCATTTATCAAAACCTCCTCTGAGGGTGAAAAAGTGCATGTTCTGAGGACAAGTTTTTAACAAATTTTAGGACCCTTCTCTAAATGCATGAGAAGGGTTTAAATACTACTAAATAAACCTAAAAATAACTTATTACAAAAATGTAGGATACGGTTTAAATGACCGTCCTTTTTCTAGGCAAAAGTAAAGTAAAACTAATACTAAATCTAAAATTTAAAACTATCAACTAACTACTTATGAATCTGATCTTTCAATTTGCAAGAATTCAGCATTGATTTAAGAAGAGGAGGCTGGCCGACTTCAGATTTTAACTGTCCTAAAAAAACGGAATCGGCAAGTGCTGGCGCCATCTTCTCGAAAGAATTGATGATGCAATTGAGAGCACTGCATTGGCTGTGTTGTTTTACCAGACATGCCCAGTAAGAATCCCAATTTAACTTTGTCAATCCTTTAATCGATTCTTCTTTTTCTTCAGCTTTCTGTTTCCATTCTGTCTGCAGTTGCTGTGCTTGTGGCAAGTATCCTCGAATAGTTTCTGAAATCAAATTAGCCTTGTGCAAATTTTTATTTACACAATCAGTGATATTGCTTGCTGCTGTAGCTGCTTCTTCCGCTGCTTGTTCTGCAATTTTGATTTGTGCATCCCAATTATTGAAGAGCATTTATTTATGACTGTCATTGATGATTGGTGGTCCTGCCCTTTTTCCCTCCTCTGTCTTTTGCCAAGTCAAATAGTCAGTAAATTTTTCATTAGTTAAATCATAATCATGTCATAATTCTACGACATGATTAGTGATTTTATCACTTTCTTGACAAAAAGAGTTCCACTCTGAAATTTTTTGGCATAATATATCTTGTTGCTGCAGTAGTTGATTATTTAAGGAAATAGACTCTGTAATAAATTATGTGAGCTTGGGATCATCTTTGTGTATCTCTTGCATTTTCTGTAGTTGTTTCTCTTTTTCAGCTAAAATTTTCTGATATCCAACTTGCATTTGTTGAAACTCCTGTTGTAATTTTTCAAGTTGTTTTTGTGCTTCACTGTTAGCATTGGCTTGTTGCAGTTGTTGTTGTAGAACCTGTATTTGATCTTCTTTTTCATTCGCAATTGTCATACTTCTTGGATGTTTTATCGATGTTTTCCAGTAAGATGTTCGTAACTGAGATAATTTAGTGAGATTTTCAGTTGGATTAGTAGTAGGATCTGCCATAAACTCATATAAATTATGTACACACAGAAACAATAAATAATTTACCCAGAGAAATAAACATAAAAGGTCAGCAACAAATCATTAACATAAACACAAATGTTTAACCGGGAAAAACTCCAAACTCCGGGGAAAACCCATCCTAATGAAATTTCATTAGCATTGGCCAAAACCCTGACCAATCCGGCCAAGTGAGCCTTCACCGCTCACCTCCAGGCCTACTTTACAATGAAGTCTTTCCAGCCCTTTTATAGGCTCCATTACATGCAATACCGTGGGCTGAAAACTATGGGTGCACAAAACCATGTGCCCCAAAACCACCACTGCTTACTCCTATCCACATCACTTTACCCCGAGACATAGCCATTTCCAACAATTCCCCTTAAATCCGATCACACCAAATCCACCAACCCGTTAAGGAGACAACCCCTACTCAACTCATTTTCCCCTTCAAATTTTTAATTTTGTGGTAATTGTTAATTTGGCATCCCCCCTATCACCTAGGTCTAACCCAGACTTTACCAGTGATTACCCAGGGGTACGCATGCCATACCAGGTCTTACAGCAGTATGCCCATTTACATGTGAAATTAACTCCATTATAATAATTTTTTTTTTTGTTTCATTGTTGCTATTCTTTAAATTACCATTCTCTACATTCATTCATGATGTCCTCTCCAGAGAGGACATCATAATTGTACATGAATCTGCCGAATGACATCAATGTCCATATAAAAAGAATCCATCTACCGGATTACGTGGGTCACCAGCCTCTGTAACCGCCAGTTCTCTAGGAGTTCTCTTCAGATACATGGATCATTAATTAAATCATATGTACATATCCTCTCTCATTCTGACAAGCTCCTATGCTTCCTGAGCCCACTGGATCTACAAAATCCAGCATCTTCGCCATTTGAGTGATCACCACAACATTGTCGCACACAATAACCATCGGAACCTAATCCTGCCGTAGAAGTTTGTTGTCGTAGCACCGACTCATTCCAACATCTATATCCACAAGAAATACTATCACGTTACACTTCACTTTACCCAGAACTACCAGGTACAATGCCATAGCCACTATTAACCATCAATGCTATCACAGGCTCCATGGCCACTCAGCATTATTTCTAGTTTGCTACCTTCATTCTGAGCGATGAAAATTTTGTTTTAGTATTCGATTAATGACTTCTGCATAGTAAATATTCATGCGTCCAACTCTAATTCTCTCGATTTTTTTTTTTTTGGATATGAGTGCAAATTCAACATTGCTCCATGGTTTGCACTACGTCATCGATGGTCTTCTCGGCTGCCATGAACCATGCGCTGCAACCATCTCTCCTTCGCCAACAAACATGGCACTGATCAAAAATTTTCCTGGCATACCCAAGGGCAGCCACCATGCCAAAGTTTGGCACAACAATCACAACATCATAGTCCAGCGGTGCCTCCTCTGCCAACATCCGGCCAAACTCATAATGCGACTCATACACAGAACTTCCAAACACAACAGAACTGGGGAGCGATAAATAAATGTGTTCAAAATCACAAAACTTCCTCTGTTTTTGCGGGCATCAAGCATATAGTGCTCACGCCATCTTTATCCACAACAACAATTTCACCATGGTTTACCTCGCGTTTGTAGGTCACCTCGATAAGGTCCAACATGCACATCTCAAAGGCAAAGACCACGGCCTCATTCTCGCGCCTCCCCGTGACCAGGGGTCGAAACTCGTGTGGGTCGCGCGCGGCCACCAGCTTAGCCTCTGTTATGAAAACCAGAGAAAAAAGCACCCTGAATTGCGTCAAGTTTAAGCAACAGTGACATTATCTCCTCGGTGATCTTCAGGCGTTCCTTCACACACAGATCTGGATATTCAGACATCAGATCTTCCCTTCACGCGCAAATCTAGATATTCAAACATCAGATCTTCTTTATCAATGGTAGATCCACACCAGATCTGCCTTCTTCACATGTAGATCTAGATCTTCAAACATCAGATTTGACATATCCATAAGCAGATCGAACCATATTTTATGCAGACCCGTCCTCCTCTTACATAGATCTATGCACAATCATGTTCACACGCAGATCTATTCAGATCTAATGCCTCCTTTACTCGCAGATCTAGATCTTCAACATCAGATCTGTCAGATCTAAACAAATTTCTCACTCCAATTGCAAGAAGGCATCCTGCAATAAAAAAAAAGATAACAGAGACAATGAAAATGCCGCAGGTCGGATGCTGATCATTCGACATCATATCGTCCATCATTTTCTGACTGTAAATAAATTTAATCAGATCCAGCATACTCACACACAGATCTAATGCCTTCTCTCATAGATCCGTCCTTTTATGTATATCTATCTATCTAGGAGAAAATTTCACGCAGTGGCAACCAACTCAAAAATCACTAAACTTGGCAGCTCATTCAGGATTTCAGATCTTCATAGCTCTGATACCAATTGTTAGAAATTATGCACAGGAGAAACAATAAAGAATTTACCCAGAGAAATAAACATAAAAGGTCAGCAACAAATCATTAACATAAACACAAATGTTTAACCAGGAAAAACCCCAAACTCCGGGGAAAACCCATCCTAATGAAATTTCATTAGCATTGGCCAAAACCCTGGCCAATCCGGCCAAGTGAGCCTTCACCGCTCACCTCCAGGCCCTCATTACAATGAAGTCTTCCCAGCCTTTTATAGGCTCCATTACATGCAATACCATAGGCTGAAAACTATGGGTGCACAAAACCATGTGCCCCAAAACCACCACTGTTTACCCTAGTCCACATTGACTCTACCCCGAGTCATGTTTACCTAACAAAAACATCCAATTGTTCTGCATCACGAGAGATTACACTTTCTAATTTCCTTTTCTTTCTTTGTTTTCTTACTACTGCTTTATGTTGTGGACTATAGAATATATCCAGAGGAGGAATTTCCTCTATTTTAAGTAGAAGCTCAGAAGAGGGGGTAATGGGTATATGTTTTTTTTCTGCGACATTGCTAGTTTCTCCTGTGACTATATTTTTTATTGTCTGTACATTAGTTACATGAGTCTGTGTGTTCTGTCCTTAAACATTAATCAAATCATTAAATGTTTCCCATTATTTTTCTAACTCAATTCTGACGGATGGTTGCTATTCATTGAGAGGGGGAAGATTTTTCTTTGGAGAGATTGAAATCTGTTGCTGTAAAAGTTCTTTTGATTGGGCAATATCCTTTACTGACCCTTCACTTTTATCCTGGTCATTATCAGTTTCTTTTCCTGACTTTGACTTGGACTTGTCTGTATCTGAACTCCCACTAAGACTGATGCTGGGAGTTGGTTCCCTTGCGGGTTCCAAGCGCAAATTATCCAAAGGGATGGTGGTCAACCTTCTTTCTCTGTACATTTTAAACTCTCAGAATTCTTTTGGAGAAAAAAGTGTTTAAGCTGAATGTAGAATCTCTTTAAATGTGAATTTTTCTTGAAACATATCATCAAAAAGATCCTCTTCTCCAGAAAATATTCTTACCTTGACTGCAGTGGTGAAATTCTTAACAACATCATATGGGTCAAATAGCCTTCTTGGAAACTTGAACAATTGTAAACATGTAATATTGTTTACTTCTTTAAATGCATGACCAACATCAAATAATGAAAATGCTCCGCAGGCCACAGGAAATTGTGGCCAGATGAAATTATTTTTATCCTTTAAATCCTTGGTCAAACCTCCCTCTCCGTAGGTTTGATACGCAATTTCCCGAGCCATAATTTTGTCAGGAACATATAAAGGTAAAACGTGAGGAGAAGAAAAAATTCTAAAAACCCTAACGTAAGTAAACAATTCTTCACCAAACCATCTTGCGACAGGGAGAATGTCTACTTCTGCTTCAGAGAAAAACCTTGGAGCATCCTTATTATACAATGTTCGTGTTTATCTTTCTTCAGTGGTTCGTCTCTTCTGGAACATTCCTGGGTGCATTCTGCTAGGTTTGCATTTTCCTTGGCAAACTTTTCAATAAACTATTTGTTGTACATTGCCTGTGGCTCCGACAAATGATACATAAGCCTTAAATCTTCTGGAGTAAATGAGCCAATAAGCTCTTGCCCCTGAGTCTTGAACTGTCTGTCCGTAATATCAGTGCTATCCAGTACCCATTTCACCATGTCTGTATATGGAAGAATTTTAGGTCTTGCTACTATCCGGTACAAAAATGAACAAGCTAACTCTGTAAGAGATGCTTCGGAAGAGCCAACTGATCCTGCAGTAGCCGAAAAATCCATTACTCTGGGGTTTTCTTCTTCAAGAAAATTATATATGCCCTCCCAAGAGGTGATACCAGCATCTTTGTTGCAGGAAGTGTCTGTGTACAAGGATGCCATCTCTTTACTTTTAGAACTCGGAGCTTTGTCTTTCTTTCCCATAATACTCTGAATATTTCTTTGTATAGTCCTCTGTTCTTCGCGCCTGCGGCTTACGAATTAAGTGAGAGTAATGATATGAAAAAGGTGACGACAAGTCTTAAATGTTGAAGAGCTATGAAATATATCACATTACGTGAAATAACTTCTTTAATCAGAACGAAACCATTTTCATTAATGAGTGACAATCAATTTATTGATTAAACTTTAAAGCGCATAACGGAGTCTCGATTTATGGAGATATTTTTCGTAGAACAATCCTTAAGGATCTGCGATAATGCGATCTGTGATTTGCTTCGCAATATCGCAATATCGCAGATCGCAATCTTCGCAAATCGCAATCTTATAATAGCACAATATTGTAACATCGCGAAATCGCAAAATCGAAATATCACAATATCGCAATATCGCAAGATCGCAAAATCATAAATCGAAATCTCGTAAAATCACAACATCATACTAGCGCAAATATTATATCATCACAAAATCGCAAAATCGCAATATCGCAATATCGCAAGATCGAAAAATCGCAAATCATAACATATGACAAACATCCGTTAATGTATTTTCTGCAAAATGCGATTTGCGATACATGTTATCGCACATCAGTGATTTGAGGTTTCTCAGTATATGATATTTGAAACTTTGCGATGCGATGAATGTTCTTTTTAGCGCGTAGTTTTCGTATTGAAATTTTTTAAAATTTCGCTTGTAAAGAAACATTCATTACCCTTTCACGATGCGATATTCCTCAAAGAATGATTTTATTTTATGCTATCATAAACTTAATTTTATTTAAATATTTTCCAAGGAATTTTCTTAATTTAATGATAGTAAGTTTTATTGAAAAAAGAAAACAAGCACTAATTAATTTTTTGGATTTTTAAACTAAGGGTCCCCACTTATTTAGTATTATTACTAATACTAAATAAGAAGGGGGGTTGTTGCTGGCCACAACAAA